>BRDA01013401.1:5822-31490 GCA_036984385.1 Crenuchus spilurus | reverse complement strand
TGAAAATGTGGATAAAAACCTGGATATGAAGCCTGAAAATGGCAAAATATCACTAAAAAGTGTTTCTGCTTGGACAAGGTGCTCAATGTGAAGAAAGTAAGAAAATGTGTTCAGCTGATCATAAGTTGTGTTGACCATGTTCTCGAGGTCTGTCTGGTGACATATTGTTATTTGCAGATAAGCAGTTTTATTTACTTGTTCAGATGAACCCTGCTGCTTACCTCTTCCACTAGATTCATGTTTGCCTGGGCCTCTCCCATTATTGTGTCACAGCTAGATTTATGTTTGCTAGTGGTCCCTCCCCTTCCCATAGATTACTTTATCAGGGTCCCTCCCCTTTCCCATATTCTTTCACAAGGTCCCCTCCTTCCTCTGGATTCTTTCACCCAGGCTCCTCCCCTTCCTCTGGATTTTTTTACAAGGGCCCCTCCTTCCTCTGGATTCTTTCACCAAGGCTCCTCCCCTTCCTCTGGATTTTTTTCACAAGTGCCCCTTCTCTTCCTCTGTTTTTTTTTTCACAAGGGCCCCTCCCCTTCCTCTGGATTTGTTCACAAGTGCCCCTTCTCTTCCTCTGTTTTTTTTTTCACAAGGGCCCCTCCCCTTCCTCTGGATTTGTTCACAAGTGCCCCTTCTCTTCCTCTGTTTTTTTTTTCACAAGGGCCCCTCCCCTTCCTCTGGATTTTTTCACAAGCCCCCCCCCCCCCTTCATCTGGATTTTTTCACAACGGCCCCCCCTCTTCCTCTGTTTTTTTTTATTCACAAGGGCCCCTCCTTCCTCTAGATTCTTTCACCAGGGCCCCTCCCCTTCCTCTAGATTCTTGCACCAGGGCCCTTCCCTGTCTCCTCGATTGTCTCACTAGGGCCCCTCCCCTTCCTCTAGATTTTTTCACCAGGGCCCCTCCTCTTCTTCTGAATTCTTTCACCAGGGCCCCTCCCCTTCCTCTAGATTTTTTCACCTGAGCCCCTCCTCTTCCCCACATGTTTACTCCCCATGGCTTCATCCATTCCCCTGAATTTGTTACAATTATTCCTACATTACACTTCCTATGGACACACTCGCTTACCCAATAGCTGTTCTATACAAAAAGGACCAAAAATCTACCCAGCACTGTGAAAATAAACTGAGAGAACCCAATATATTACCCAATAATATATATACACATGTGTGAATACATTAGAGAGCAGTAATCACCAAAACAGCAGGCAGCCATTATCCACAGCACTCAGGGAGCAGTTGGGGGTTAGGTGCCTTTGTCAAGGGCACTTCAGTCATGACTTGCCAGGAGATCGGACCAGTGACCTTCCAGTCACAAGACCAACTCCCTTACCACCACGTCAGGGCTGCGCCCAACCTGGTCATTACCTGCTGAGTAGAATCAGGTGCACCTGAGCATGAAAATCACTCAACTCTGCATGAACCTGGAACTGTTTCCCCCTGATTTACATCTTCAGAGTAGAAAGTATAGGCCAGGACATTTGAGGGGGTGCTGTTCCTCTCTTTATCTTGTCAGTAATTCAAGCTGCTGTGAATTTTGAATGTTTAAAGTTAAAACATTTCAGTGTAAAATGAATCTGCTAGTCTGTGTTTACATGTGAATCAGTGCTGACCAATAGTTATCACACCACTCAGCAAAAAAGTGTCAGAACTTTTAAACTTTTATTCAAGTGCACTTTAGCTCCACACACTCTTCTGACAGTACACACACTTTCACTAAAATCTGCTCAGGGAAGATGCTGAGAATATTGATGCTGACACAATAAAGAGTCTGAAAGAGAACATTGGGGCGATGATGCACAGCTAAAGTCAGAAGGACAGCTCGGTCTTATAGATGGCTCTTGTTGTCCGCTCTGGCCCCTCTCCGGTCCTGTTTCGGTCACTGGGTTAACCAGTCGTCTCTAAACCCTGACCTTGCCAGAGTGAGAGCTTCAAGGCCAGAGGCCCGTGGAGGCCCCTCAGGACCCCTGCTATGGTTACTGGACACAATTACGGCCAGTGTTTCCAAACAGAGCCCATGACTTGTCATGAGCGGGTCAGGCCCTCGCCTTAATCCGGCCCAACGGAGGGGCCTCTCTTTCAGAGCAGGGGGCTTTGATTCTGACCCCATTTAACCCCACAGAGAGAGTGAGTGAGAGAGAGAGAGAGAGAGAGAGAGAGAGAGAGAGAGAGAGAGAGAGAGAGAGAGAGAGAGAGAGAGAGAGAGAGAGAGAGAAGGACCACAACTTCATAAGCTTCAGATAAAATAAAGTGATAGATGAGTCCAGAATGACCACCATACACTTTAAGATCACCATGAAAGATGTCAACTTCAAGAAAAAAGTTATAATGAAATTTACATACAACAAATGTCATTATAGCCAATGAAATGATTATAAATGGACAATTACAAATACAGTGGTAACCCTACTTACGAGTTTAATCCGTGCAGGAGCCGAGCTCGTTAGCTGGTTTGCTCGTTAGCTGGATGCATTTTCCCCATAAGAATACATGTAAAACTGATTAATCCGTGTCAGCCGGCCAATATACAGTATACTTTAATATGTAAATAATGTGTTTATATGGGTTTTTAAAACATAAACGAGACGACGATGATGCTCGTGTAGGCTGGCGACTAAGGAGGACAGGAGGACGGGCGTACGTGTATGACATGGTTACACTTATCATATGAAAAGTAAAAGTAAAAGTAAAACTTTCTTGTTCACTACCTTTTGCTACCTTAGCGTCACTTTCACTAGCACTTTCACTTTCACTGGACAGCGGTCAAAGGTAATGACTGACCTCTTCTTCTACACTAGCATCTAGAGGATGCTATGACCGCAGCGCCCCTAGCGGTTGGCATACTTTAACTAATTTACGCTACTCGTTACTTGGAATTTTACTCGTTACATGGAACAAAAATATTCCGAGATCTCGACTCGTTACCTGGAATACTCGTTAATGGGGATGCTCGTAAGTAGGGTTACCACTGTATTACTAACTTTTTGGATAAAATATCAAATCTCTATTGTTGCCATTTTGAAACAAACAATGTATGAACATGTACTGACCAGTGGGCCCACAGAAATGCTCCATAATTATTTAAATAAATTATTTTCCATTGACTTATAACTTACAGCTGCCATTTAGAAGAATGGTTTTATTGTGCTAGAGACAAGATATATAACAGTAGTGTACTAGTGCATCTCCAAAAATGAGAATATCATGAAAACGTTTGTGTTGATAATTTAATTCAAGAAAATGCTGTATATTTGTACATTCATTACATGTAAAGTATTTCAAGACTTGTTTGTTTTAATGTTGATACAGTTTGAACTCCAAATTAATTATTATTTTGAATTATTATTCATTAGTATTTCTGTTTTCATGAACTATGAGCCAAACCGATCATCACTAAAACAAAAAATCTCCACTTGGAAATGTTTTCTTCCCATTTCAGAGTTTTTTTTTCCTAATTCTGACCTTTCGATTGCTCTTTAGGTTGATGATGGGCTCTGATAAACTTCTGCAGACATAAAAAGAGGTTACACCAGCTGTTCTAGCTATGGTCCATCTCCCCAATGTCAATCAATTCTGATTGAATATGGAGGAGTCTGATCTTACAGCATGAATAGTGACCCTGTGATAAACAAATGAAGCAGCACAAGCCGAGCTAAACTGATCATTTCTGCATCAGCTGTGGCTTTTACTATCAATGACCCATGAAACCTGGAGCAATCATACAGAACCACCAACAGCTTATTGATTGGGTGTCTTTTTAGGCTTTGGGGGGGCTTCTGGACAGCTGGGAGGGGTGCTTTACTGGTCCTGTCTTCAGGACTCATTCAAACTTCATTCATCAGACATGTAACAGATTTAGAGTCATAAATATTAGCTTTCACAGACTTTATAAGAAAATTGTTATAGTCGCAGTTAAAATGAAGCTTGTTAATCTCATAGAAAGAACATTATGAGTACAGCTGTGAAGCTAATGTTTCTAACAAACACTAGAACTCAGTGGTCACCTAAAAAGCTTAACCTTTCCTGTAAACACACACACACACACACACACACAGCTCAAAGGAGAATCCTAACCTTAGTGAGAAGTCTAATAGCTACAATGTAGCATCATGTTTCAGTTAGACACAGTTCACTCAACCCGGGAAAATTGTGCATTAGTTTAGCTTTGGCTAGTTTCATTGCTCTTGGGTGCCCCCTTTTGCCAAATATTTATGTCTACATGCTAATTTCAGAACCTGCAATTAAGATACAAAACAGTTAAATGTTCAAATTTCACAGCATTTCACAGCAAATGGTGTATTTCATGGTCTGTGACATGATTTTCATGGCTGTTAGGACTGTTGGTAGGGCCCTAAGTATGAGTAATGAAAACTGACAGCTGCATTCATGCTACAAAGTTATCTGTCTGTGTTTTTGGTGATGTTTTATGAACCAAAGTACAAATTATAGACCCCGAGCATCATGAAATATACACTACCCAACAAAGGTTTGGTAAATAAAATGCTGTTTATCTGCACAGTAAAAACTATAAAAGTGAAGAAACAGCAGACAAAAGTCCTGTACTGGGAATGATGCCAGTGCTCACCTAGTTTAAGCCCTTGTTAAGATGTCAGCACTCATCAGTACTTAAACCTCATTGAAAGCAATTGTGTTGACAGAATAAATTGTACTCACCTGCAGTGTGTACTCAGAGTGCCGAGGAAGAACATGCCACTTATCATAGATGTAGCTGATACATAAGGCTTGGGACAGTCTGCTAATATGATATGTAAACAGGGGTTACGATTTCATATATTCTAAAATATTGTGATATGTGAAGTTTTTTGTTTAAATCCAATGTCAGGGACATGTCGATGCTACATCCATACAGTAGTGTTTCCATTGGAGCAGAAGAGTCTAATGGCTGTAGGTAGACAATGGATAGTTAATTTGTGCACATAACTGAATCAAAAAGGTAAACTGTCATATTTTACATTCATTTTATGTAAAGTGACATTTCATGCAACCTTGGCTTAATGTTGAAGAGTCTAATGGCTGAAGATAGATTGCAACACTGCCTTCTAGTGGTTGGGGGTTTAAACACAACACAAAATGAACCACCAGTCTTTACATACTGGTTATAATCCACACTGTCAATATCAAAATATCACAAAACTGCATATTGTGATACTCAAATCTATCAATATTTGATATACACTGCAAAAAAAATAAAGTGAACACTTAAACAACACAATGTAACTCCAAGTCAACCACACTTCTGTGAAACCAACCTGTCCAGTTAAGAAGCAACACTGACTGTCAATCACTTTTACCTGCTGTTGTGCAAATAGAACAGACAACAGGTAGAAATGAGAGGCAATTAGCAAGACAACCCCTATACAGGAGTGGTTCTGCAGGTGATGACCACAGACCTTTTCTCTGTTCTCATCCTTTCTGGCTGATGTTTTGGTCACTTTTGCATTTTGTCAGTTCTCTCACCATAGAGGTAGCATGAGGCGATGTCTACAACCCACAGAAGTTGCTCAGGTAGTGCAGCTCATCCAGGATGGCACATCAATGTGAGCTGTGGCAAGAAGGTTTGCTGTGTCTGTCAGCACAGTGTCCAGAGCATGGAGCAGATACCAGGAGACAGGTCAGTACACCAGGAGACATGGAGGGGGCCGTAGGAGGGCAACAACCCAGCAGCAGGACCGCTACCTCCTCCTTTGTGCAAAGAGGAACAGGAGGAGCAGAGCCAGAGCCCTGCAGAATGACCTCCAGCAGACCACTAATATCCATGTTTCTGCTCAAACTGTCAGAAACAGACTCCATGAGGGTGGTATGAGATTTTGAGTATGATTCCAAATCCAGACCTCCAAGGGGTAATAATTTTGATTTACATTGATCATTTATGTTATTTTGTTCTCTACGCATTCCACTATGTAATAAATAAAGATTTTCAACTGGAATATTTTATTCATTGAGATCTATGATGTTATTTTAGTGTTCCCTTTATTTTTTTAAGCAGTGTATAATATCAATATGTACAGTATACAATATTGAAACTGTATCAATATAATCTGAGCTGAGAGGAAAATGTTACAAACACTAGAACTCAATAGTCACTTAAGTCACAGAGTGATTTCTGTAAACATTACATCACCAACTCATCCAAATGTTAATGAAGGTCTCACAGACTAATGATGTGATTTAGGACACACTTTTAATTAATAAAACTAAAGACCAGCAGCAATTTCAGATACAAGTAGAGCTGTTATTCACTCACTGGCCATTTCATTAGGTACACATTCCTTACATCTACACTTTCTGTTTATTATATCGGTGCACTTTGTGGTTCCACTATTACAGACTGTAGTCCATCTGTTTCTCTGTATACTTTGTTAGTCTCCTTTCACCTGTTTTTCAATTATCAAGACCTCCAGAGAGCAGCTATTATTTGGGTGGTGGATCATTCTCAGTGACACTGATGTGGTGGTGGTGTGTTAGTGTGTGTTATACTAGTATGAGTGTACCAAACAGAGCAGAGCTGCTGATGTTTTTAAACACCTCAGTGTCACTGCTGGTGTGACAATCAGCCCAAACTATCAAGCCAACACTGTCCTATGAGCACCAATGAAGAACTAGAGGACCAACACAAGCTGTGCAGCAACAGATGAGCTACTCTCTCTGCCTTTACATCTACACAGTGGACCAACAAGGTAAGTGTGTCTAATAGAGTGAACAGTGAGTGTTTAAAATCTCCCATCATACACACGACACACACTAATGCACCACCACCACATCAGTGTCACTACAGTGCTGAGAATAATACCTGCTCTGAGGTCGTCCTGTGGGGTCCTGATCATTGAAGAGCAGTATGAATGGAGGTTAACAAAGTACACAGAGAAACAGATGGACTACAGTCTGTAATTGTAGAACTGCACCTGTATGTTCAGTGGAGCTGATAAAATGGACAATGAGTCCAGGTACCTAATGAAGTGGCAATAAAAAAAAAAAAAGTCAAAGAAATATGAACCTACCAAATGAATTATGCTCTTGAGAAGTCAATAGCCTTGATCCCCAGCTAGCGGCTTTCTGTGCAAAGCAGAAAAGAGTAGTAAGCTAAACAAACAGACTCAAACAGGTGGTTTAAGGTCCTGTGCGGATGGCTGCTCAGATATCCTGATAAAGAAAACAAAGAAAAGGAGAAAATGGAATCTGAGGATTAGAAAAAAAAGCGCTCCACACACATCTTTACAGATCAGTGGCCGGGAAAAGGTCTGGGTATTGATTTGCGGGAGGTACCATTGTGGAATGTTGAAACATGGCAGTGAATTTTTCTGTCTAGTGATGGCAAAGATGACCTTCTTTGGCTCCTTTGAGATGAGCTGGCCAGCTTGGCAAGTTTTAAAGCAATAGTTCACTCAAAAAATCCTATTTTTCCACATTTTTTGGATGTTGTGGATCAGCCGAGACATGGCTGGAGTCCAATTTTTGCTTCATTAGTGGAGCTATGAGGCTAATATTGCTAATAAAACACTAGAACTCACCTAGACAGCCCAGTTCTTTTTGTAAAAGGTCTCACAGTCTAGTTGATGTGGTTTATGACAGAGGATGTTGATGTAGGATCAGCTTTTAATGATGAGCTTTATGAGGACAGAGAAAGCTGATCCAAAATCAGTCTTCTACCAGCCCTCCTGCTGTCTGAGGTGATGACGTTTTAGTCATTTTTATACTTCACAGTACTGTGTCCTAAACCACATCAACTAGGTTTAAGTTTGCAAGACCTTTTTGGTGATTTTTACAGAAACAATTGGTCAATTATTGAGTTGTGTGTTAGCAACATTAGCCTCTGACTCATAATATATCTTGACTGATTGATTACATTTGAGGTAAATGAAAAAAATGTAAATAAAGTGCTGGAACTCAGACCTATCAAACATGCTGTCTCAGAGGTAAGCCAGACTTTGTATTGAATTTTATGAAGGAGCCGAAAGAGAGGATCGTGGCACAAGGCTGCCTGATCCAATACTCCTTTCAACGGACTGTTGAAAGGTAATTGGCCAATGGTCCATGCCGGCGATGCTGTCAGATCAGACGTGATTGACGGCTCAGGCTCCCAAAAAGCCTCATTTGTGCAGAGTTTCTCGCTCACCATGGCGGTAAATATCCCTATCCTCATCAAGATATGTCTGCTCGAGTGGAGAGAGTAATGACTTATGCCGATACGCTGCCTTCACACACCGAGAGCTTGGCTGGAGGTCATTTAATGATGGTACATCTTTCTGTGACTGGCATTGATGCACACTACTGATGATGACTAAAATCCGTGCTGTAAGACTCTTGACAGCTACTAAGATAACACTGAGTGAATATCACATGCAGGACCATAGTACAGACTGACATGGGTGTCTTTTGTAGGGTGAAGATATTACAAGTAACCCCAGGCAGTTTGAAACGTTGAGCCCAGGATTTGAAAGATGTTTGTTTGCTTTAGCCTGGTCAGCCCGGTCAGCCTGGTCATTAATGATATGCTCAATGTTTTCTAAAACTAAATCTGAATCAGAACAGCCGTCAACATTAAATCATTCTTCTTCTTCTGATTTTATCTGTTCATATTGTAAATTGATTGGGCAAAAGTCTTGGGACATTTGCTTATTCTGTGCAATCAAAGTTATTAGAAATGTTTATCCTGTTTTTGTTGGAGTAACTGACTCTACTGTCCAGGGAAGGTTTACTACTAGACTGCTGATTAAGGTCTAATAACATGAGACTCACTCTCTCACACTGTACATTAATGTCTTTAATTTCTCACAGCTAAGCTCATTACTATGAATGAGAAAGAGAAAGAAAGAGACAAAATGAGAGACAAAGATACAGAGAGAGACCAAAAGAGAGAAAGAGAGACACAATACGAGAGAAAGAGGGGCAAAAAAGAGACACAGAATTAGAAAAAGATAGAGACAAATAGAGACAAAGAGAGACAGAATGAGAGTGAGAGCAAGAGAGAGACAGAGAGAGACAAAGAGAGAGACACAATGAGAGACAGAGACAAAGAGAGACACAATGAGAGTGAGAGACAGAAAGAGACAAAGAGAGACAGAATGAGAGTGAGAGCAAGAGAGAGACAGAGAGAGACAAAGAGAGAGACACAATGAGAGACAGAGACAAAGAGAGAGACAATGAGAAACAGAGACAGAGAGAGACAAAGAGAAACAGAATGAGAGCGAGAGCAAGAGAGAGACAAATAGAAAGACACAATGAGAGACAGAGACAAAGAGAGAGACACAATGAGAAACAGAGACAGAGAGAGACAAAAAGAAACAGAATGAGAGTGAGAGCAAGAGAGAGACAGAGAGAGAGACAAATAGAAAGACACAATGAGAGACAGAGACAAAGAGAGAGACACAATGAGAAACAGAGACAGAGAGAGACAAAGAGAAACAGAATGAGAGCGAGAGCAAGAGAGAGACAGAGACACACAATGAGAGACAGACAAAGAGACAGAATGACAGAGAGGCAAAGACAGAGAGAGAGAGAATGAGAGACAGAGACAAAGAGAGCGAAATAATGAGAGAGAGACAGATTGAGAGAGCAAGAGAGAGACAGACAGAGACTATGTGATAGACAATGAGAGAGAGAGACCAGAGATGAAACAGAGAATGAAAGACAAAGACAAAGAGAGGTTTAGAGAGACAGAGAGAGAGAGAGAGAGAGAGAGAGATAGATAGATAGAGAGAGAGAGAGACAGAGAGAGCAGTGGGTACAGAAAGCAGTGAAAGGGTTGAGACTCTATAATGTGATGGAGGTCTAATAACGTGAGTGAGGTTCACTCTCTCACACTGTGCACTAATGACTTTCACTTCTCACTGCTAACCTCATCACTATACACCCAAAACTCCTCATCTGACCAACCGGTGACCAACCACAGTGAACCACACCTGCTCCAAACTCCAAATTCTCAATTAGGTCTCACACATCTCACTTCAAGCTTTTCTCATCCAGGACTTAGAGTTTTCTCAGGTCTGCTGAGCTGAACGACCATCATAATGACGACTGTAATGTTAAAGTATTGGGTCACCTGCTCATTGTTTCTTCCTAAATCAAAGATTTTAAAAGAGTCCATCCTGATTTTGTTGGACTAAATGGCTTTATTGTCTACTACAGTTTGGAGCATTGCTGTGAGAATGAGGATGTTGGATGATCACCACCCCATCTCATCACCAACTCGCTGACTCGCAAATAAACATTGGATGGAGCAGAGAACACAGCTCCACTGCTTTACAGCTCAATGCTGCAGGCTTTATACCCTGCTAGCCCACACCTGGCATTAGACATGGTGCCAATAGCTTCATGTATATCTGCTCCAGAGAGTCCTATTCTATTGGCAGTACTTCTCTACAAAGACTAGACAAGCTGTGTGTACATCTGTGTTGCAACTGAATACATTCATTAGAAGGGTTGTCCACAAACATTTGGACATGTAGTGTCCATCTTTACAAATTTATTGGCAAGTCAAGAACAGGACTGTATACATGGACTGTTTCAAACTCAATTTCGGATTCACAGAAAGTACCCACACCATCCCACGCTAACTGAGATCTTAAGATCAGACCCATCCTCACACATCAATCCATCCAAAGCGAATTGCTAAACACAGCACGCGGTTAGGGGTCCAGGGGCACTATCTGAGCAAATCCACCATTTAACAGAGCAGACAGGACGGGGTATTGATTAAGAGTGGGGAAAATCCATTACTGGGGGTTATTCTTAACCCTGCCTCCCAGGCATGTCACTTGTATTGACCAAAGGAGGACAAATTGAATAGAGGAAGTGAAGATGTGCAAAACCCTACTGAAGAATTTCCCACAGGCAAATACACAGAGGAAAAACACTAAGCTGAAAGAAAGACTGAAAGATAAGTTGCATAAAAGGAGGCAATCCCACCCCTGTGTAGAGCTTCAAAAGGAAAATAAAAGATTGTTTATAAGTTATATCTCTACTGAGGCCTAATGGTGCTTTAAGGCAGGAAACCCTCAATGTCTAGATGATAGCAGTGCCAAGACAAGAGCCAGCGCCATGAGTTCTCCCATTTGGGAAGGAACTGTGAACTCCAAATGAATGCTGGACATTTTCCAGAGACTCAAATAGCCAAAAGGTGAAAGGTGACTTCATTTTCTCCCAATTAGGTAAACTTTGCCTTCATATGTTGATGTTCTGTTGTTAATAAGAGTAAACTAAGCCCACATTAAGAAGCGAGTCAAGACTAATTTTAAACAGAACACAATTTTATATTTCAGAGTTGTATTGTTTTAAAAAGCCCAAATTCAACATATCAAAAATGTATTGTGTTTTATTCATCCAGGAGGTCCACCATGATGTTTGTGTTGTTCAGAACAGTCTCACACAAAAATGTCTCAGGGTTGACTTTCTCAAGTGCCGCGCCCGATCGTCTACCTGGTGACCTTTTCTGCTTGTTCAGAAACCCCCAGATTTTGCGTCATCACCCGAGTGCAGTCAAACGTCCGCCATATTGCTTTGCTGTTTGTGTTTTCACAGGGCGTTACTTAAGATGCAGGGATAAACGGGGATAACTGCAGATACGCTGTTTGTTTGAGCGATAAGCTAACTAGCTAGTGTTAGTTTAGCAATAAGCTAACTAGCTAACACTAGCCTAGATAAGCTAAGCCAGTTAAGACTCTTCACATAAGTGGCTTAAATGATTTTATAGCGCCGGACCGTAACCAAGGTGCGGGCATTTATACGGGAACAGATGGAATTGGCAAATGTTAGTGTGACAACTGTCGATGCACCACCAAGTGCCAACTATTTAGGTAGCAATATGGCAGACATTCGACTGCACTCGGGTGGTGGTGCAAAATCCGTGGGTTTCTGAATGAGCAGAAAACGTCACCGAGTAGACGATCAAGTGCGGCACTTGAGAAAGTCAACCCTGCAATGTTTTCGTGTGAAACTGGGTTGGTTGGTTTATATATTACAGTCGTAATTCAAGCTTTCATGATCATTTTCCAACTTTGTCCATTAGAATGAAACAATGTTCTCGTGATACTGTAAGAAATAATCTAAATGAGCTCTTTTCAAACAGTCCTGGATTGTGCCTCATTCACAACAAGCATTGTGGACTGAATTTACTGCAAGTATATGTAAATGCACTGCTTTCTGTGACATCACAAAAACAGGGAATTGTAAACGTGCTGTTTCTGCAGCTTACTTTCCTTATATGGACTGTACAGTCTTGGGAGTGAATGAAATGTTTTGAAACTTTAACAATGCTACATACCACATCAATTTCAAAAAAGCAATGAATGTTTGATGTTTATCTTTTAAAGGAGGCCTTTTGGGTTAAAAATTGATTTAATTTGAGTGCTTTCTTTGAGACTTCTGCAGGATTTCATCACGAATGGTTTTATATATGTCTGAGTTCATGGACCCATTGATGCACATAGTTCTTCCTATGCAAGCCATCAGGCCTCTGCAGCTGATCCAGAATGCAGCTGCTCGGCTGGTCTTCAATCAGCCCAAGTTCTCTCATGTCACTTCACTGGCTTCCTGTAGCTGCTCTCATCAGATTCAAAACCCTGATGCTCTTAGGGCAAAGACCTAATGGCAATTGTCAAGTACCAATGGTACAATGGTACTGAAAGAACCAATGGTTAAATCAGGGGTGCGCAGTGTTGGAGATATACCCCTCTGGAGAGCTTCAGATCCAACACACCTGACTCCACATCATCCTGAAGGCCTTCATTACTTGGTATCACATGTGTTAGATCAAGTTTTGAATACTAAACTCTACCCTGTAGATCTCCAGGATCAAGGGAACCTCTGGTTGAAATGTCCAAATACTTCTGGACACTGTACGTAACAAAAAAAAAAACTTACTCTTGATCCTGGTGCACAACAGGCATCTCCCACTGCTCAGCTAGCCTTTTATCTCTGTGGGGTGAACGTCATGTTGACTAGTCAGTTGAAAGTGCCAGGACGTCCATATGGATTGTTGAGGATGAACAAAGCCGTGGTCACTCAGCACGCGGCTCACGTCCTCACTGGATGCTCCATGCAAATGAGACTGGCCTTTTCTGTAATCATAAGTCACATTAACAACAGAGCTGGACACTCTCATTTCTCCAACACAGCCGCTTTGCATGCCCCTGCCAATCACCTTTAAAACAAGCTTCTTAAAGGACTTCAACCTCACAGTTAATGGTCGTTTAGACATATCACCAGGCATATGCCAGCATGGCACACGCCAGCATGCTTAAGTCACTATAGCTTTTAAACATGAAATAAAAGTGCTTTCATTGACTGCTGTGTCTATAAGAGTCTGTGAACATGCTTAGCAGATTACTTTAGATTAGATTAGATTAGATTACCGTCGATTAGATTAGATTACCGTAGATTAGATTAGATTAGATTACCGTAGATTAGATTAGATTAGATTACCGTAGATTAGATTAGATTAGATTACCGTAGATTAGATTAGATTAGATTAGATAGAAAGTATCAGATACAAAAATTCATTAAAGTACTCCACTTAAAAATACATTTTAGGTGCCTTAAGAAACCTCCCCATATAAATTGGGGTGCTGGTGGAACTGTTAATAGTCTACACTCTACAAAATGAATGTTCCACCAATAACCTTTGAGAGCCCCTTATTGGATTGTAGGTTATTTTAAAAACCATTTGTTTTTGAGGGTTCCTTATTAAGTTAAATTCATTTAAGAACCATTTGTTTTTGAGGATCCCTTATTGAATTGTAGGTTCTTTTAAGAGAACTGTTGAGGATTCCTTAGTTTTTGAGGGTTCCTTGTTGAATTGTAGGTTCTTTTAAGAACCATTTGTTTTTGAGTGTTCCTTATGGAATTGTAGGTTCTTTTAAGAACCATTTGTTTTTGAGGGTCCCTTTTTGAATGGTAAGTTCTTTTAAGAGAGCTGTTGAGGGGTCCTTGGTTTTTGAGGGTTCTTTTTTGAATTGTAGGTTCTTTTAAGAACTGTTTGATTTTGACGGTTCCTGTTTGAATGGTAGGTTCTTTTAAGAGAGCTGTTGGGTTTACTTTCTGAGGGTTTCTTGTTGAATTGTAGGTTCTTTTAAGAACCGTTTGTTTTTGAGTGTTCCTTATGGAATTGTAGGTTCTTTTAAGAACTATTGTTTTTTTAGGGTTCCTTAAGGAATTGTAGGTTCTTTTAAGAACCATTTGTTTTTTAGGATCCCTTATTGAATGGTAGGTTATTTTAATAGAGCTGTTGAGGGTTCCATAGTTTTTGAGGGTTCCTTGTTGAATTGTTGGTTCTTTTAAGAACTGTTTGTTTTTTAGGGTTCCTTAAGGAATTGTAAGTTCTTTTTTAGAACCATTTGTTTTTTTAACAACCTCTTAAAACTGTGATCCCTAGTAACCATTTCACTATCAAGAAATGGTTCTTCAAAATACTATGAGAACATGAGAACAAAGAACAGTCCAACTACAGAACAAATTGACAAACAACCAGGGTAATACAAAAAAAAGCTTTAAATAGGGGGGACATAACTAGGCACAGGTGGTTAATAAAAATGGGTGGTGCTAGACAAGATAGAACCTTAAAGAAAAAAAACAAAGAAACAAAAAACGTTTGAAATCCATCACTTTATATGTAATGAATATAAAATATGACATTATGTTATCATTTTTGGAGATGCACTACACAGTCATATCAGAATATTATGATCACCTACGTAATAGTGGGAATAACCGCCCTTGGTTTGGAGTGGCTCAATGGTGATCCCTGACACTTTCTTTGTTGCTCCTGTATTTGATGTAGAGGTTTACGAGTCCAATGTGACCCATCTTGACCACATTATGCATTCATTGTTCCTCTCTGGAATCAACAGTCTGTGATGCACCACTGTTATGCCACTGGGAGGCACTCAATGCATGAGAAGTCCATTCTCAGTTCACCTTCACTACAGCAGCTCTAGAACATCCTTCAAAGTAATCAGTATCTGAGATCCACCCTTCACCTGGTACCCTATTATCATGCCCTTTTGGGCATCAGTCAAACGTGCTTTACCCATGATGATGGCTTTACACTCTGCTACAACTGACTAGTGTGTTCCCTTATTATACACACCGCAAACCCTGTGACATCTAGGCCAAGTACATTTCAAATCAGGGGTGGTATTAATATTCGGACATGACTTGTACTAGTGTACTTGTGTAGGCCCCCTGTAGGACGACTGAAAAGGTCTTCCAGGAACATTTTGTTTTTAAAGTGTAGAAGCTCCTGTATGACCCTCTATCTGTCACTGGGTTCCATCAAGCACCGTTCTTCAGTTCTCCATTTCTCAAAATATCTTAAGATCTTCAGAGAACCATCTTTTGCAGAATGACAAGATGACAGGCTGAGGAACTCCAAAGAATGCTCTGATTATCCTAAATATGTATAAGAATACATTATTGGTTGAAAAGTTTAAGGACATTTTGGTTGATTTAGAACCCAATTTCTGTTCAAAAAAGGGCAAAATGTATGCCATTATTTGAATTATTTTTAATATTTGTATAATGTTATAACCTAATGATAAGTCCTTATAAGACCATGTTCTCTATTCTTAACTTTAAGGTGATGGTAATGCTCATAACTTTAACAGAAAGTCAGTTTTTGGTGTTGTTCTTGGGTTAAGCCAACATTTTGAATGTTAGGTTCTTATAGACACTGTACTGATATTTCCATATTTCACCATCATTATCATGACATATTATAAATACATCCACAATTTCTCTGTAGTTAGTAATAAAAGTGCTCAGGCTACTCATGATTTAGTTGTCAAAGTATTCAGCTGTGGTAGCTCTTCGATTGCCCGTGTCCTTGTCCAATGCAGGTGGGTCACTGAATGTAATCTCCCTGTGTCAGACATAATCGATTCATTCACAGCTCCTCAGGCTCAGCCATGAGTTCAGCTGGCTCTAACCTCAAACTCTCAGTTTCTTTACTTTTACAGTTTAGAAGCTGATTAGCTCTTTAAAACGACATGACTGTGATGGCACATGTTCGCAAATGTGTGTATTTGCAAAATCAATCAGATTTTGGTGTACATGTGCATGTGCCAGGCTTGCCCAATAGGGGGCGAGCTGAGATAAGATGATAACAACCTCCTGGAGTGAAACTGCTTCTCAAGCCAGCAATACACCAACAGCAGCAATAAAAGCTAATCCATAAATAAGATATGATTACTATCAGTGAAGAGTAAACAGAAGTCTTGTGAAGACTCCTGGCAGAAATGTAACACATTACATATGTATGAAACTCTTTACTGTATAGGTTCCGCTAGGTGTGCTGAAGCAAGCAAATGCCTAAAAACAGTGGTGGTATGCTCTGAAATAGATAAAAACATCTTCCATTAGCTTCAATTTAACTTCTAAATCAAATGTTCGTAACTTGTTATCTAATTTTCTGTTTGGTTTTAACACAAGTAGTCCAAATTAGTTTAGAACTGGAGCTGCATGGCTAGCACTGCTAACAAACAGCAATAGGCACCTAAGAGCTCAATAGTTTTTGTTAAAATCCATCACCAAAACTTCTCTCAACCCACTCAAACCTTATCCAGATCTTAATAAAGGTCTCACAGACTTGGTAATGACTTACTGGGTAATATTTAGGTGACTATTGAGCATTAGCATTAGCATTAGCAAGATTAGTGAGATAATTAGTTCTAACCTGTAATTTTTGACTTCAAACATCTCTTGGCTTTTGCTTCATTTGGGTGAACCAGTAGTGGGAAGGGCTTTTATACCAATCACCTCTTAATCTTAATCTAGACTTAATCTAGGGTGACCAGATGTCCTCTTTTAACTGGACATGTCCTCTTTTTGAGAAAAACGTGTCCAGGCGGAATTTCACATACATCCGGGATTTTGTTGTATTTTCGAGAAGTGTTTCGTTTACAAACTAGTCTCGCCTTCCTCCTATTCCGTTCGGTTCACTTGAGTGAGATGTTACGCTATATTAAATGGAGACCCAGCTGAAATACAAGCCGGTTTCCCTTTAGGCTGCACACAAGCTCATGATTGGCTCTGCCATTTCTTGCTAACATGTGAATGGCCGTCACAGCTGTCACTCCCTCAAATGGAGTCTGGACTACAATTTGGCTGGCAGTCTGTTTTCACCTGTAAGTTATTAACATGTTTAGCGTTTGTTCTGCCTGTGTCACGTCAGCTAGACGTATTTTAATATCAGTGGTTTCATATTAAAATTCATTAATATTTACATTTGAGTGTGTGTGTGTGTGTGTGTGCGTGTGTCACAGTCTGTGATAAGTCATCTATTTACATGCCTCTAAGTGTAACTATTATCAAAATAATTCAGAATTTCTGCTTATTTTTACTCAAAAATTAGGTATAATTCTGTATAAATAAGATCTATTGACCATACAGTCCAAACATATGTGTAACACTGGTGATAATGAGCTGAAGTGAAGTTGACTGAAAAGGATTGGATGATAATTTTAGGCTACATGCTTTTAACAGTTTATTATTTATAAATAATCTGTAATAATGTATTAATATTTTATTAATGATTAATATTAATTACTTTATTATTCATAATAACGTTTAATAGTTATTATTAGTATATTATTAATAGTAACTAGTAATTATTCACAAAATATACATCGTAATTTGTCAATATTAAGTCATAATTAATAATAATAAAATTTGTGTTTAAACACCAAACCCCACCCACCGACCCCCCACCGCTAAGGTGTTCTCATTTTTATCACATCAGATCTGGTCACCCTACTTAATCCTAATCTTGAACCGAGTCCCAAAGAATTACTCATTACAGTGACTCTTGTATGACTGTATATGTGTGTTTTATTTTGGGTGGCTAGAATTCACCTCAGTGAGAGCACCCAGGCCCGTAGAATTAAGTGATTGCCCCCCCTCCTCCTTCAGCAGCCAGGAGTTTGGGAGCTCAGGTCTTTCTTATTAATAATGTGTTATATTATCATATTTCACGCACGAGCAGGCCAGAGAAGGTAATTACCAGCTCCGTGCTATTAAGCCCGGTTTTTATTCTCGTCATTTTCGCCTGGCCGGCTCAGGCAGAGGGCTGCCGGCATTTATTTCCTGTCTGTAGATTTATGAGTAGCCTGCCTAGACTCAGCCAAGCCATAAAAAAGTAAAAAAACGTCTTCGTGTGTCAGCGTACGCGGGATTCGGTGACTTGGGGCCAGTGGCAGTAAACACTTGCACGTTCCAGAGAGGAAACTATGGTGACCAGTGACTTCATTATTGTTATGTTGCCATTGGGATGTTGATTAAGAAGCCTTTGCTAAATAGCCTTCAAGTGCTGTAATTGGTATGACCATAATGAGGGCATGGCAAGATCTTGATCCAGAGACAAATACGATCCTGACTCTTCATTTAGCCTTTTTATTTAAAGAAAAGCCATCCAGTTGATTATCAGAGGCATCTTGAGGTTCTCCAACAGCCCATTCATTTCTCCAACATCCTCTTCACCCTCTTCCAGCTTTTACAATGTGATTTTCATCTGGGAAAAAAAACAGGTCGATATCGGACGCGGGTGTGAGACTGGGTATTGATCGTAATTTCCTGCAACGTTCTTTCCAATCACGAGCTTTATTAAGAATCTAATTTCTATCTGCCACAGAATTAGTGACCCCAACCACCACACTAGCCAACATGAACATCTCAACAAAATCAAAGCCTCCTGTGTCTGGAAGTCAACTTTGTCATGCTGGTTTAACATTTGGCAGAGTTCAGTCAAGTGTTATGCACTTTATCACTGAATTGTCTTATTCTGGGTCACCTCAGCCAGCACCATAGCACATCTATTCTAAGTGCTTCTCAATGAAAGAAACAAAAAGCATCATGATATCATAATATGCTGTACAGGTGCTGGTCCTAAAATTAGAATAGCATGAAAAAGTTGACAGTAATTCATTCATCAAGTGAAACTTGTATATTATATTCATTCATTACACACAGACTGATATTTCAAATGTTTATTTCTTTTCATTTGGATTATTATAACTGCAACTAATGAAAGTCCCAAATTCAGTATCTCAGAAAATTACAAATTAGAATTAGAATAAGGTCAATGCAGCCGTCTACCAGGAAGTTTTAGAGCATTTCATGCTTCCTGCTGCTGACCAACTTTATGGAGATGCAGATTTCATTTTCCAACAGGACTTGGCACGCTACCAGTACCTGGTTTAAGGATCATTGTATCCCTGTTCTTAATTGGCCAGCAAACTCGCCTGACCTTAACCTAATAGAACGTCTATGTGGTATTGTGAAGAGGAAGATATGATACACCAGACCCAACTCAGAAGAGCTGAAGGCCACAAACTGGGCTATCATAACACCTGAGCAGTGCCACAGAGTGATCAACTCCATGCCACACTGCATCACTGCAGTAATCCAGGCCAAAGGAGCCCCAACTAAATACTGAGAGCTGTACATGCTCATACTTTTCATCTTCATACTTTTCAGTTGGCCAACAATTCTAAAAATCCTGTTTTTGTATTGGTCTTGAGTAATATTCTAACTTTCTGAGATACTGAATTTGGGATTTTCATTAGTTGTCAGTTATAATCATCAAAATTAAAAGAAATAAACATTTGAAATATATCGGTCTGTGTGTAATGAATGAATATAATATTCATTATAAGTTTCACTTTTTGAATACTGTAGAATGACTGAAATAAATAAACTTTTTCATGAAATTCTAATTTTATGACCAGCTCCTGTGTTAAGAGTGAATTCTTTTAGAGTCAAATCTCTGCCCTTCCACTGTTCCAATAAAGTCTCCATCGTGGTTCTAGTGGTAAACCTGAAACATCACCACCAAGATCGACTTTATGATAGTCTTCCACTTTAATGTCTCAAAGAGCATTAGAGCTCTTCAACATTTAAAAAAAGCCATCAGCCAAATTACATGCGAAGCTAATGATGGACTGTAGTCAACGTTTTATCCTCCTGGACTTTTCTCTAAGTGATCTCTCCTCTGTTGAATCTTCCTAGTGAAACGGCTTGATTTGTACCCCATCCTATCTGTGATCCAGAAGATGAAAGTTTGTCCTTTTGAGTCCAGGTTCTCAATGGTTCTTCATACTTTTTAAAAGAGTTTTTGCTTTTGAGACTTAGTTCTCAGTGGTTCTTCACTGTGCTCTTACAGAGTTATTGTTTTTGAGGCTTGGTTCTCATTGGTTCTTCATCATGCTCTTATGGAGTTCTTGTTTTTGAGTCTTGGTTCTCATTGGTTCTTCACTGTGCAATTATGGAGTTCTTGTTTTTGAGTCTTGGTTCTCATTGGTTCTTCATTTTGCAATTATGGAGTTCTTGTTTTAAGTCTTGGTTCTCAGTGGTTCTTCAACATGCTCTTAGGGGTTTATTGTTTTGAATCTTGATTCTTAGTGGTTCTTCATCATGGTCTTATTGAGTTCTTGTTTTTGAGTCTTGGTTCTCATTGGTTCTTCATCATGGTTTTATTGAGTTCTTGTTTTTGAGTCTTAGTTCTCATTGGTTCTTCATTGTGGTCTTAGGGAGTTCTTGTTTCTGAATCTTGGTTCTCAGTGGTTCTTCATCGTGCACTTAGAGTTATTGTTTTTAAGTCTTGGTTCTCATTGGTCCTTCATAATGTTCTTAGGGAATTTTTCTCAGTCATCCTTCATCATACACTTGGTTCTTCTCAGCGCTTTTACTGATGTTTTCTTGCCAAGACTTGATTCCTCTTAGATGTCCATTGTTTTCTTTGAGTTTTTGCTATTGTGTTTTGGTTCTTCTCAGTGGTTCTTTGGGAGTGTGTGATTCTTAGTTCTCAGTCAGCCTTCATCATACACTTATTGAATTTGTCTGGTTGATTTCTGGTTCTTCTCAATGGTTCTTCATCATGCTCTTAGAGAGTTATTTATGTTGTTTTGATTTCCCTTAAATCAGGAATGTCCAAAGTCTGGCCTGGGGACCAACTGTGGTCATTGCCATTTTTGGAATGGCCCGTGAGGTATTTTAGAAATAAAATTAAAGTTGGCTGCTATTAAGCAGGTTGTAAAAAGTTTTTAGTTTGAACACTGGGTGTTGCTATCATGTAAAATTCATCTAAATCTTCTTTTCCCTTCTAACGCAAAACATAAATGTTTTTTTTTAACGATGTAATGATGATCGCCAATAGGTGACATGGTTTCAAAGCTGCAAGGTTCACAGTTTTCGTGTACAATTGGGTTTTTTATGCAGTTGTGAGTACATTTTCAGAGCTGGTGGAGTGTTGGTTTTTGAAGTACTTTTATAATAGGGCTACGGGTCTGTGGCATATGACTGCACTTAAGATGTTCATCATGCTCTTCAAGGGTTCTCACTTTTGAGTTTTGGTTTCTCTTAGTCACCCAGTGATGGATTGACGTCCTGTCCTGGGCTTAGTTAGGATATTAAGTAACACTTTATAATAACTTTCATTAATAAGCCATTAGCTAATGATTAATAACTGTAAAAAAGTCATTAGTTCATGAGAATTTGAACATGAACAAATGTTTTTAAATGACAGTTCATGTAGTTACTAATGATCAAATTCATTTTTGTAAATGTTAACAAATCATTAGTAAATCATTAATAAATCATTAGTAAATCATTAGTTAATCATTAGTAAATCATTAGTAAATCATTTGTTAATGAAATTCTCATGAACTAATAATTTGTTCACAGTAATTAATCATTACTTAATGAGCTATTAATGAAAGTTATTATAAAGTGTTACTGGATAGTATAATGATTATGGGGTTTGTTACACACTCTTGGGTTTGTTCTGTTCTTGAATGATCAGAAAATGTCTATTATAAACAACTACACAACCAAACAAGATAACAACATAAAAACTGCAAATAATATGGAACTGAGTTCAGTGTAAAGTATGTAAAGTGATTGCAGGTGTACTGAACCTCTGTCTCATGCCTTTTATTTTGGTCTACACTGAGAAGAACTCTACTGAAGTCCAGATGAAGAGAACAGATTGGCGTGAGATGCCAGATTGCAACATTTCGCCTTGTTAAGTGTGACCCCGTGTGGTGAACATCTGATACTGCAAAAAAAATACACTCACGGTTCTTTCCACATCACAGTATCACTATGACAGGTGGTCAAATGTTCCGTAACCAGCACAATGGATACTATGACATAAAAAAACCTGATGCAATACTGCACACACTAACCAATGCATATGAGTAGTCTCTTATAAACATGCACCACTGTTAACTAGCAATGCAATATCTTCTTTTTCTTACAGAGTTCATTTAACATTCATCACTTTATTATAACAGCAACAGTAATAAATTGCAAAAACTGGACTCTAAAAGCTACAAACACAGTATACAATGTAGTATTGCTCACTGTACTGCATATCACTCATTCTACAGTCCATAGGTTCATATGTTGAAACTAAGCTGTTTCTAATTCACTGTTTCAGCCTACATATTTAACCTGACTATTTAGCTTATTGGCGTGAATGTCATTAGGCCCAATAAAGGGCACCCAATCAGAACAGAGATCATATATTCTAAATTACATTTACTAAAACAGTTTACTTCTAAAGTAAGAAGAGAGTCAAATTTTAAGACAAATGATCATTTTTGATAATAAACCCACACAAGCTTTAGACTTCATAACAAAAAGGACAAAATTCCAAGAAAACAATGTAGGATATGACAATAGTTTAATAGAGGTAGTGTTGGGCAAATATGCACTTAAATACAGTATACACTCAATAAACATAAATAATAATAGTTAAATAGATCTACATGCCCAAAGTTGAACAAAATGTCCTTCTTTACGTTTAGTAATGTCCATCACACAGTTATCCTTTCAGATGTTTCAGTAGATCCGTTATTCAAGGCATTCCCATGCTTTTTAATTTCTTCTAAAAGCACATTTGGTTTACTGTAATGGCAGTACAGTAAGGCTGAAACCCTTAAATGAGCTTCACAAGTCCACATTAGAGAGACTCAGGTCTTAGCCCAAGCCCAAGACTCATCACGAGCTAGATTCTCAAGCATGTACGGAAAGTGTTACTAACCCCACAGAGGAAACAGGGGAAGGTGCAAGAACCATGAGTTGTTATCTACAGCCATAATGATAGTCTCAGGATGCAAAGGCTTGCTGTTTAGGTTACCTTACAGTTGTGTACAGCTGCAAAATGGAACTGTCCATCACATCTCAACGTTCAGCCTTTGATTCTCCTCTGTGCATTTCTCAGTCCGCTCTTCTTTCTCTTTTTAAGTCGTCGAACTGTCCATGGTATTTTTGTGGGACGTCTTGCTTGGGCTGATGTATTGTGGAGCTTTGCTGTAATAGGCGTTTTAACTTTTGTTGTCTTCTGGGCTGATGGTCCTGCGGTCCACAGAGAAGCCTGCTTTGGTTCGGTTGCTTTCACTGGACTGGAACTTTCTGGAACTATGGTGCTAGTCACGACAGATGTGCTAGGTTCACTTTCTGTTTGAGTCTTTGCCTCAGCAGATGTCCTCTCTGTGCTCTCTGGCGTTGTTGTCCATCGTGGAAGTCCGCTGGTTGTTGTGGGTGATGTATGAGTGATGTGTGGTCTTGCAGTGCTTCTTTCTGGAACACTCGGTGTCATGGAGATTGAAGTTGGTATGCTTGACAGTGTAACAGATGGAGAAGATGGAGAGGTTCTTGTGGTGGAGACTGTACTCAGAGTCTGCTTGCTTTTCACTGTAACAGGTGGAGATGTTGAAGATGTTGTCCACTGTACAGTCGTAGATGTCCTTGTTACTTTGGGCTGTGGTGCTTTAGTGGTTCTTGCATCCAACATCTGTATGACCCATTTGGTCCAGTCATTCTCAGGATCAGAACAGATTGTGTTGCCTTTTTGGGAAATGAACCTCACGGCTCGTACCGGACACTGTGGTACATACTGATGTACGTACTTTACAATTTGGTTAATCCTTATCTTTGTTTTTGATGTTTTCAGGCAACAGGATCCTCGAGGTCCATTATCTGATGAAGAAACAAATCTTAAGTTAATTTGATGCCATGTTGAATGAGCTATAATCACGAGATTTAAACTACTTCACACACTGACACCTCTGACAGAAGACTTTCTCTCGAAAACCCACACTCTCACAACCACACACTCTGAAAGCAGGAACTGAGGCTAGACCATAGTGTTCACTGCTGAGCTGAGCTGAAAAGTTAAACTCACCCACTAATTTGACCGGCGTCCATTGTATGATGACCAGAAAGAGAGCAAACAGATTAAGCCTCATCTTGTCCTGCTGTGACTTCTTGTCCTTCTGTGACACAGACAGTGTAACAAAAGGCCCAAACTAGAGAGGAGGTCTCTCAGCCCACCCCCCCCCCCCCCCCCGACCCTTCTCCGTCACCTAAACCCACACCTCAGTCAGGGACAGGAAAAGATGAGTGTTCAGAGGAAGATGTGAGCAAGCCCAAATTTCTCACCTCTGCTGAGAGAAAGAGGGGAGGGGGCGATCAGAGAAGACAAGTGGTACAAAAGACCCTTTCAGTATGACCATGAGGTACATTACTGAAACTGGGGCTTCATTAAGATAAAGATATAAAACTTAATGTTTATTCATTAAAATCCAACTATTCAATTAAAAGCATTTCAATAAAGTATCAATAAAGACAGAAATAACAATACAAATCCTCATTTAAGGGTTAAGCATTACAACAAAGAAAGAAAAACATCAAACCATAGAAAAATGATCTTTGTTCACTAACAATAAACAAAAATCAAAGCTGATGAAATCAATTCATTGTAAATGCATCCAGAAATCAATCCATCAGCCTTCCTTCCAAACATACATCAGTCATACATCAGTTCCATCCATACTTCAATCCAGCAATGATACATCAATCATTCAACCATCAATACATCAATACATTTATCAATCAATCATATACCCATCATTCAACCATCCATACATCAATCCATCAATCAATCATCCATCCATCATTCAGCACTCCATACATCAATTAATCAATCAATCATCCATCCATCATTCAACCATCCATATATCAATCCATCAATCACTCATCCATCCATCATTCAATCCTCCATACATCAATCCGTCAATCACTAATCCATCCATCATTCAACCCTCTATACATTAATCTATCAATCATACATCCATCACTCAACCCTTCATACATCAATCTATTCCTCAATCAATCATCCATCCATCATTCAACCCTCCACGCATCAATCCATCAATCAGTCATCCATCCATCATTCAACCCTCCATACATCAATCCGTCAATCACTAATCCATCCATCATTCAACCCTCTATACATTAATCTATCAATCATACATCCATCATTCAACCCTCCATACATCAATCTATTCCTCAATCAATCATCCATCCATCATTCAACCCTCCACACATCAATCCATCAATCAATCATCCATCCATCATTCAACCCTCCATACATCAATCCGTCAATCACTAATCCATCCATCATTCAACCCTCTATACATTAATCTGTCAATCATACATCCATCATTCAACCCTTCATACATCAATCTATTCCTCATTCAATCATCCATCCATCATTCAACCATCCATACATCAATCCATCATTACATATCTCCCAACTTACTACCTACCTAATCACTAACTGCCTAACTACATACCTCCCAACTTACTACCTACCTACT
>BRDA01013400.1:54790-72641 GCA_036984385.1 Crenuchus spilurus | reverse complement strand
ACAGAAGTCTACCAGTGCTTGACCTCTATCATTTCTTGTACCATGACCATATTTCCCAAGCATTTCACTTTCTGCTGCATTTTCTCCGACTCTGGGATTGAAATCTCCAGTGATGACAAGTGTGACAAATATGAGATATTAGTTCATAAAAAAACTCAATAAACACTACTAATCACTAGAATATGAGATATTAGTCCATAAACAACCTCAATAAACACTATTAATCACTAGAATATGAGATATTAGTCCAAAAACAACGTCAATAAACACTATTATTCACTAGAATAGTAGATATTAGTGACTAATATCTACTATTCTAGTGAGTACTGGTGTTTATTGAGGTTGTTTATGGACTAATAATTAGTCCATAAACAACCTCAATAAACACTAATAATCACTACAATATGAGATATTTTAAAGTTTATCTTGATACATTTTAGTGTAACAAGTGCAGTAACACTAATGCTAGCTCCAAGCACATATCTCATGATGACTTGTGAAAAATGTGAGCTATAGAGGAGAGTAAACAGCTGTACTAAAGCCTATAAACTCACTGTCAATAACTTTTAAGAAACACCAAAACTGAGCTATAAAGCAGTAGCACTATAAAAGACTGAGTATCTGGAGAAGCAGCATTTGTAGATTTGATCATAATCTCAAAAAAATAAAAATAATACATTCTTATTTCAGAAAAAAAAAGATTTATCTATTGAAATAAGAATGTGTTGTCATGAAACTTGCTCAGTGTAATGGGTGACCCCAAACCTTTGACACTTACATTTTATACTGTGTGTTGTGCCTGCCCGCCTGCCATCATTGTGCTTTGGGAATAAATAAGGTTTAATTTGGCGGAATATATTGCAATTGGTAATTTCCAACTTCTTGCAGCATTTTTGTGGCCAAATAGACAAATTTCTGTTGCATTTTTTTGCATATGTTTAGTCTTTGGCCATGAATGGGTTAAGTGAGAGAATAGTAATGTATCTGTATGATAAAAAAACCTCTGAATAGACAAAACAATTGGAAAGCATTAAACACCCACATTTGCTATATTTTATCATTTTATGAGTCATCAGACTTGACTTTTCCGCCCTGTGTTATTAAGTAATTGTTTATGCTCATTGTGTACGTGTCCAAACACTTGATTCACAGTTTGTGCAATAGTGAAAACCTTGGTAACACAAGCTGTTTGGTAAAACCAGAAATTTCACAATTCACACCACAAACCCAGAAGTGGAATAAAGGAATGCCAACCATTCTGCATTACAAACACAGCAATTTCCTCAAAAAGTACTTTGACATATATAATTTTATCCAGTTAACATGTATGTTTATACTGAGATAAAATTTTGTCATTCTAAGTCTAATCTCTGACCTTTAGGAGACGTTATCTGAATGAGTGGGTGAGTTGTGATTGTGAGCTCATTGCTGTGTATAGTATATGAGTATATTTCTGTGAGTGTGATGATCCTTCCCAATCAAGTTTTTCATAAGATTACTTATACATATTCTCATAAAACAACAGGAAGACCTTGTTCTCTCATCAGATTTTCAGGAATTAATATATCTGTGATTTCTTGAAAAAAAAATAGCACTACAGTTAGGTCACCAAAAACAGTTGCTCAGTTAAATAAATTAAGTACCCATTTATTATTTAAGTGTCATTAAACCATTTATGACAATTTTAGGACCAGTATTTTAATGCAATGTCACCACATTTCAACACAATGTCTACACAAGTTTAAATGTCAGAATTCTTATTAAAAGGGATCTGCAATGCATTTGAATTTTATTTTGCTCCAGTTTAGATTTAATTTGATGTTTGCAATGCTGGGCTTGTTGAAAAATGCCTTGATGTGATTTATGCACCAATTTAAAACTGTATGATCTTTTATGGTGAGCTGCCATCTTTTATGGTGATCTCATGAATAATTTGATGAACTCTACTCTGATTGGCTGTCTACAGTACTCACTAAAAAACAAAAATAAAGGTTTCAAACTGAAACTTGTGAACAGGAAGCTGGGAGAAAAAAACAGAAGATGAATTTAATGGTGTGCAAGAGAAGTGTGTGAGAGAGGAGGTTTGCAATGAGAAACTTGGTTCACTTTGTAGATGAAGTCAAAGACAGTAGCACATCTGCTGCTGCACAGTTTGGCTTGGTCATCCTATAGTCCAACATCAGTTTTCAGTATACTGGGCTGATGGATTATTCCCACTCCAGCAGTGACACTGAGGTGTTTAAAAATATCAGCAGCTCTGCTGTGTCTGATCCACTCTAACACACATTAACATACCACCACCACATCAGTGTCACTGCAGTGCTGAGAATGATCCACCACCCAAATGATATCTGCTCTGTTAAGGTCCTGATCATTGAAGAACAGGTGAAAGGAGGATATCAAAGTATACAGAGAAACAGATGGAGTACAGTCTGTAATAGTAGAACTACAAAGTGCACATATATGGACAGTGGAGCTGATAAACTGAGTATAAACACACAGTACCTAATGAAATAGACAGTGAGTGACACATATACAGTTCAGTCTTAGTGCTGTTAGTGTTTTGTCAAATAAAATTACTTAGCTAGAACTAACTGTTGTAACCCTCAGGTGCATAGTGGTCACTACAGTGGACAGATATTTAAAATTCATTATCTCCTAAATGCAGTGGTTTCTGTAATGGAATTGCCTATCAGTCATTAGAATGCTCTCTACTGCTCCCCTCCATTGAGGTTCATTCAGTGGTTAGTTGTTGTAATTACAAGAATGTCATCTGAATCCAAGATGGCTGGCAAACAGACACAGTTGTTGACCACTCCTGGAAAATCCTGTCAGTCCTTCTATTCTAGGAGAATCCTAGAGGTGAAAAAAATATGCTGATATGCAGGAATATCTAAGTAACAATATTATTCTTTTAGTTTTGAACATTTTATTTCAAATAAGTAGGAAATTACAATTAACCATGTGTCCAATAAAGTGGACGTCATGCATTTCTAAGTATATTTTTAACATAAGTCATGTAGTTGATTTATCTTTCATTATGACTGTTTTGGTTGCAATTAAATTCATTTTGGGTATATCTATAAGTTAGTTTTAAAAACATATATTTTTTGTGCAGATTAGTTGTAGTTTGTGTTAGTAAAATGATCATTTTGTCATAGTTTTAGACCACAAGTGCAGCAAAGACTAGGGAAGGCTATAGAATAGTCCAGGAAATTCCATCTGACTCCAGTGACAATGATTACAGGTGCTGATCATAAAATTAGAATATCATGAAAAAGTTTATTTATTTCAGTAATTCCATTCAAAACGTGAAACTTTTATATTATATTCATTTATTTATTACACACAGACTGATATATATATATATATATATATATATATATATATATATATATATATATATATATATATATATATATATATATATATATATATATATAAAATGTATTTATTTATTTTAATTTTTATTATTATAACTGACAGCTAATGAAAATCCCAAATTCAGTATCTCAGAAAATTTGAATATTACTTAAGACCAATACAAGCAAAGGATTTTTAGAAATGTTGGCCAACTGAAAAGTATGAAAATGAAAAGTATGAGCATGTACAGCACTCATGATTTAGTTGAGGCTCCTTTGGCCTGGATTACTGCAGCAGTGCGGCGTGGCACGGAGTCGATCAGTCTGTGGCACTGCTCAGGCGTTATGAGAGCCCAGGTTGTTCTAATAGTGGCCTTCAGAACAAGACTGAGAGACCAATTAAAGGCCTTTGCAGGTGTTTTGAGTTAATTAGCTGATTAGAGTGTGGCACCAGGTGTCTTGAATGTTGAACCTTTTTAAAATATTCAAATTTTCTGAGATACTGAATTTGGGATTTTCCATTAGTTGTAGTCATAATCATCAAAATTAAAATAAAGAAACATTTGAAATATATCAGTCTGTGTGTAATGAATGAATATAATGTACAAATTTCAGTTTTTGAATGGAATTACTGAAATAAATCAACTTTATCATGACATTCTAATTTTATGACCAGGACCTGTATAATAAGGTCAAATAAGGTCAAAAATGCAAACAGATGCCACGATGCTGCATCATCAAGACCAAATACATCTGCATACAGTGCCATGTGGCACTGTGCCCTGAATGATTTGCCAATTTTCATGTAGCCTAAGATTGATAAATCGAGCATATGCTGAGATTAGGGGTTAGGAAAGGAGCAATGCAGTGACTGCCCATCATAGTTGTTGAAAAACATAGTGATAATTATTTAATCCAAGTCATGCATTCTTAAAAAAGTATGGAGACTCAAAAATGGTCTGTTTAGAGATGTTTTAAAACATTCAGTTAGCTTACATGGAAGATTTATAGTTGTGAAGACTGTTTGTTTTCTTTTTTAAGCCTAAACAGTAGTGCTATAGAGTGTTATAGTGTGTGAAAGTATGTTCAAGTGCTTTTCAAAGCATACAAAAGAATATTTGCTCATGGATTTATGATGAAACTCAGATTGATTCATTCTTCCATTAAGTTTATACTGTTTTATGTTGAGTGCTTAAGCGCAAGTAGTCCACTGCAGTGGACATGTTTGTAACTTCCTGAAAAAATCAAATTTTTGAAAAAAAAGTTCATATTTGTTTTTGTCATGCCCTAAGAAGAGTAAAGACACATCTGATCATCATGATTCATGCATTAGAGGGTTAAAAACTCTTTTTGACATTCAAATAGAAAAACGTGACTTTGGCAAACACATTGACAATGTAAGCTACTTTCGAGGGCTGACCTGCTAAAAAGAAGAAGTAAACATTTATTTTCATTTTCAAACAGAAAATGCCATTTTGGGGAAGCCTGACTTGGGGAACCACTGTGACTTCCATTGTGTGGTAAAGAGGATTATTATGGTAGTTTCCATTTGTTTGAATACAATAGTATGCATGGTGTTATGTTTCCCATTTAGAGCAATATATCTGGAATGTAAACTTTACCAAAAGCCACAAGTATGATCATTGTTTTAAGGTGAGTGTCCGTAGTCTAGTCAGGTGACTGTTTTTGAGATGCACCCGCAGTCAGGTTATGACAGTTAGAGTCAGGATTAGGGGTAGTTGAGATATGAGTATGTGAAATCAAATTGTGTAACTGATATGAACTCCTAGATCATATGAGTTCATATCAGGTGTAGTCATGATATGAGGACGTGGACTCCAGCACATCACTGCCTCTGTATTTACAGTTTTAGATTGTGGCTTTGCACTGCTTTTGAGAAGCTGTCCTGTAATGTTGGCTGTAATGCATCATATGATGCAAGAAGATTTTAAGAAATTAAGGCATTTTGTGTATTTCTTTCTTCCCTTTTTTCAGTGGGATGTGGGGAGTCTTGGATGTAGACGTGGATGTAATCATGTCACTCATGTCTGTTTAAGTCATGTACATTTGTATGGTGACCATTATCCAAAATGGGACATTACTCCAGTGTAAGCTAGGCTGTCATTTGTCTGTGGAGCTGGCTAGTTTTGTGTCACAAAGCCTAAAAAAAGTCTAAAAATGCAAAAGTTTGGACACTGCGAATAGCATTTTCTTGTTTTTGCAAGTAAAAATAAGTACCATGCTCAAAAGCATTTCAGTCATGATCTTTCCTGTCACAAGACCAGATCCCACCAGGCCACGTCTGCCCCCTAAAACACTGATGTAAGAAGTGGGATATATGCAACACATATATAAATACTTAATGTGTCATAACTTTTGCATAGGCAGAGTTTTTCCCAAAATGTCACAATCCAAAAATAAACAGTGATTATAAATAAAACGGGGTCATCAAAGTTAATACATTAACATCTTTATTTGTTTTTATTTATTAAGTCCTTTTTATAAAACTACTGCATGAAATAAATGCAAAACATATAAATAATAATCCTGCAAATGACCAAAAAATGTTTTTGTAATGAACACAAAAATGTTTTTTTGTTTCAGAAATTATTTTTTTCAGGCTGTACAGCAGAGGTCACCCTTCAGCAGGACAGAAAGTAAGTGCTCAGGTTTATTTGTTTGGGACTTACTCAGGCATCTGTAAAGGCAAACAAAATCAACAATTTTTTCAATGTTTTTTGCTATATTTTCAACACTTATTTTTTATGAGTGACTGACTAATCACAGGCTATGTTGTGAAGTTCACTCAGCTGCCTTGTGTGTGACATGGCAAGTAAAGCCTTCACATCTGTGGTCATAATATTGTTTACAGTAAGCCAGATGAAATTCATCTCCACAAGTAATATACTGAGGACTTAAAAGGTGACACCTGGATTTTTAAACAACAATTAATTACAAATCACTTCCAGATGGCTAAACTTTTCAAAAAACTTTTCAAAGTGAGTGTTTCTCACACTGGATATCATTTATCATTTAATTATCACACTGATAATGAGGAAGTCTTAAAAATTCCATTTTTTATCAAATTTGACTCATACACTTTGGCTTTGTTGGATAAAAGCAATGTTATAAAATTAGCAGTGCTCTCTCTGGGTGGGTAGATGGCGCTCTCTCTCCCTATCACTTTCACATTGCAATGTCCGCTGGCTCAGGCGTCTACTGATTGGCCCATCGGTGATGGGAATCCTGCGCTTTCCTCCGAGTGCGTTTGCTCCCCAGTGACGGTGTATCAGCAGTAGTTTGAAAAGAGGTGGTGGCTGCATCACATGTAACAGAGGAAGCTTGTGCTTGTCCACCCTCCTAGAGTCAGGGACAGTGTAAAGTGGCCTAATGAATGGGATGGGCTAAACTGGCTACTACCACATTGGGAAGGGGATACAAAAAAGAAGAAGAAAAAAAGTGAGTTCTCAAACTCATTTACATACAAGTACATATACCAATATGTTTTTGACATCATTTCTAATGAATGCATTCATCTGTTTTAAGTTGTACCCATTGCTGACACAAATGTACAAATGTGCACACAGCTCATCTAGTCCCTGTAGAGAAGTACTGCCAATAGAATAAGAGTCTGTGGAGAAGTTAAATTTGAACCTATTGGCACAAAGTCTAATGCAAGGCATGCACCTAATGCCACAGCACTGAGCTATGGAGCTGTGTTCCCTGGAATGATGGCGCTCCATCCAGTACTTTTGGGATGAGATGGGTAGTGATGATCCCACATCTTGACCTCAATAATATTTCACATTACAGACAGTTACTCCAACAAAAGCAGGAAAATCAACTTTTAATACCATCAATTCCAGAAGAAATAATGAAATAATGATAATGAAATGAGCTGATGCCACAGTATTTCCCAATACTTTATACTCCATATAATGTAGCTTTGTGAAGGCGGGATTTGTAATAAGGTTCCTCTTCCTATTATGTCTCAGACTTCCTTTGCAAATGTTAATGCTTTAAAACCTATGACAGCACGTTACTGTTCAGTATTCTGGCAGTGAGGCTTGTACTGTTGAGCAGGATGGCAGACCACTATGTGCGACATGTGGAGATTTTGGGTTTTGAGAAACGGTTCTATCCAAGCCAGCATTATGTAAGTAAAGCTTATTGTTCTCTAGACTTCATTTGCTTTAAACTATTATTGCTATTATACATTTCTTATAATGGTACACAGAAAAGTTTTTCATTTAGTGAGGAGCAGTTTATTCTTTTTCTTGTTGTGGGAAAACCTCATATGTTTGAAATTCATTTTTACATGTGAAGGGAAACTCATTAATATATTTGTTTCTTTTGGTTCCAATTTCTGTTGGTCCATTTGTTCTAAATTCTTCTCCAGCTTTGTCAAATGGTGCAAAATATAATTAAAAATAAATGACATAAGTTATTCTTGACAGTTTGATGGCCTTAGTGGTCTTTTGTTAATAGTTGTTGCTTGTCTTTGGAAGGTCTACATGTTCTTGGTGAAATGGAGTGATGGGTCAGAGAAGTTAATTTATAGAAGATATCCAGAAATCCACAACTTTCATGTAAGTTCTTTATACAACAATATGAAATACTGTTTGTAAGCCATGTACTGATGTAATTAACTTTTTTTTGCAATATTCTGTAGATGCACTAGTGATACACTCCTCTGTCTACACTTATTAAAAATACCATATTGGTGCATTACAGACTGTAGTCCACCTATTTCTCTGTATACTTTGCTATCCCAATTTCACCTGTTCTTCAATGATTAGGACTCTCACAGAGCAGTTATTATTTGGGTGGTGGATCATTCTCAGCACTTCATTGACACTGATGTGGTGGTGGTATGTTAGTGTGTGTTGGATCAGACATAGCAGAGCTGCTGAGGTTTTTAAACACAGATGCTGGTCTATGAATAGTCCAACCAAAAAATCTCCAGCCAACAGCATCTGCTGAATGGCTAGAAGACCAACACGTACTGCATCAACAGATGAGCTACTGACTCTGACTTTACATCTACAAGAGTTAATTTATACAGTACAAACATGCAGTTATTTATAGGGTAACACTCTAATAAAAGTACATCTCTTAATAGCACTTAAGACTGAATTAAACATCACCAAATGGTAAATAAAGCTTAAAACCGACAAATACCGTTGTTGAAATGACCTTTCATTGTTTTTGGTTGTAGAGATATCTAAAGGACATGTTCCCCATTGAGTCTGGAGATATTGACGCAAAAGACAGAATCATTCCCTCATTACCAGGTGAGAGCTACACATGGCAACTTATTTTTAGACTGACTCTGCACGAGCTGAAGTTTATTTTTGCAAAAAAGAGAAGCAAGAGTCTCGATTTTTACCTATGCTAAGGAAACACCTGCTTCAATCAGCCATGCACATCCGCACACTAGAACTGAGCTAATTCTGCTAAATAATGTCTTACAACTAAAAGCACCTGCTGTCACTGTGATTATCAAAATGGACTGATTGGCTAGCCAACTGAGCATACATTTGAAGCTTTGAAACACTGTAATTATTCATCAGTGACATGTGATGTGAATTTGCACTTGCTGTCAATAGATCCAGAATGTTTATTTGTGTTTTCTGCCTGTAATAATTGAACCTCCTAAATGCTAACCAGGTTTATTCTGAAGAAATTAATATCACATGTATAAATATACAGTGAAACCTCTTTTTTCATCATTAATCTGTTCTAAAGTGTCTGATGATAACCAAAAAGAACAATAACTGAAGCAATATTTCCCATAAGATATAATATAAATCCAATTAATCTTTTCCAGACAAAATATTAACAAAAGACATTTTATATAGAATAACTATAGTTTTACATACAGAACACAATGAGAAATAAATACAAAAGACTAACGAAATGGATAAATGAACTTTTAACATCACTCTTACAGGTTTACGCTCTGTTTTAGAGAGTGCCAGTGTGGTCCAGCAGACAGCCTTTGTTTGTACACCTGTTTTCAGGCAGTAGCGCTGCATGCCATCGCTTTAGCGTGATGTCTTTTACTTTGTTTTGAGCGTTATCAACGAAAAAAAAGCAAGAGAAACAATGATAAAAATAGCAAGAATGAACGACAAATGCATGGGTGAGTGATGAACATGTGGGTAGATGCTTTATTTTTGTGAAATTAATGGCGAGTCACATAGGCGTCAATGAAAACCAGGCGGATGAACAATAACTGAGACAAAATTTTCCTCAAAAAACATTGATGATAACCGAATTGTATGATAACCAGGGGAAACCGAAGTTCCACTGTACACTGATCAGTTATGACATTAAAGTCATGATAATATTGCTGTTGGCCGTACACTTCCCAACAAAGTCACCCCAACTCACCATATCAATCTGCAAGACCTGATATCTGAAATGATATCTGGTAGTCTTTAGCAGCAGATCCTTTAAGTTTTGAGGTGAAGCTGCCACAGATTTTGCTCCAGCATTTCCCACAAATGCTCAGATTGAGATCGGGGAAATTTGGAGGCCACTATTGCTACATACAAACCACTGCTGGAGCACTGGGAGCACCCCATGAACCTTGTTGCTTCAGATCTGCTCCAACTCAATCACCTGGCCATAACTGTTCATCCATCGTCAAAGTAGCTCAGATCTGTATAATTGTATTTATTCCTCCATCATTCACACCTCCATTACTCCTCCAACACATCGTCTAAGAGAACCTAGTGTTCCCTTACCATCTAATATATCACAGACATTCACATTCACCAAGATAATCTGCATTACTCTCTTCATCTGTGAGTGGTTTTAATGTTGTGGCTGATCAGTGTATATAAAAATGTTAGTCACAGTGCTAAACTAGGAACAATGATAAAATCAATGCTCATCAACACTTAAACCTTTCAGCTGTTTAAATCACTTTAAAACATGTTCTTTGGTTGCTTTTCAAAAAATTGTATCTACAGTTCAAATAAGAAATAATATATAATGAAATTTAAATGGGAAATTTCTTGACATTTTTGCTGCGTTAAAGAACTGACCTTAAATAATCCATGGGTACTTTGTGGATTTTACACTCACAAACACACATGCACTGTTTTTGACTTTCACTTCCCTAAAAGCTCTTTTTAAAAGGTTATAAAGACTGGTTCTGGACTTTCCGCCAGTTCAGACACCTGTTTGTTAAGCAAGAGAAAGGAAAACGAGAAATAAAAACACATTTCAGTCTGCACACACCAGAAATCATTAAACTGAGTATGATTTGAGTTAAGAAAAACAAGTTAGCTTCACTTATGTAAAGCAATGCTTTACACTACATTGGTACTCTCCACAACCTAAATGAAGGAGGGTTATGCACAAACCTTTTTTATTGGTAAATGTAAAATTTTTACTTAAAAACTAACTTTAAACCTCTGCAAACAGTCGTACATCTGTAGGTCATTTTCCTCCCTGCCATGTCTGGTGGTTAAGGATGTGGTCTTGTGCTCGGAAGGTCACTGGTTCGATCCCTGGACAGGTCATAACTGAAGTGCCTTTGAGCAAGGCACCTAACCCCAAACTGCTCCCTGGGTGCCATGGATAAGGGCTGCCCACTGCTTCAGGCACAAATTCTCACAGCCTAGTGTGTTTACTTGTGTGTGTGTGTGTGTGTGTTTCACTGCACGAATGGGTTAAATGCAGAGGTCAAATTCTGTTGTGTGAAAATCACATTGCAAATTGGTTCATCTTAATCTTAATCTTAATGGGTAGGGGTGCTATCTGCTTCATACACATGAATGCACTTCAGGCACATGTTCACAGACTAGTGTGTTCTCAAGTGTGTGTGTTTCACTGCACAGATGGGTTACATGTGGAGGTCAAATTCTGTTTCGGGAAAATCAAATTCACAAAAGTCTAATCTAATCTAATCTAATCTAATCTAATCTAATCTAATCTAATGATGCAATAGTTTTTAATCTAAGAAACTGCACCAAACCAAGACATCAATATGTAACATGTTGAATATGTTATGAATAGACCATACATAGCAAACCTTTTTCGACTAATTTCAAACCATCTGTCTACAGATAGCAATAATAAATAATGCATACAAATGCTACAAGTGTCAACAGCTTTTTGTTAAGCTTGCTAAATGAGTAAGTTAATTACTTACTTAGCAATGGCGCAACAATCATGAAATTTTATAAACAATTACAATTCCAGTTCCAATTACTTTATAGCCAAATTGACCAATGTCTGGCCGTAAACACAATAGTCCAGTATAAAGAAACACCATTGGGTCTTTAATTATTTCATTCTTAAACTATTTGTCTATTAAATCATCATTCATTAAATCAACTGCTAAAATAAGCAGTTGTCTGAAGTTGAAAGTAAGAAGCAATTGATGTTATTATATAACATACCATATATATATATATATATATATATATATATATATATTTATGTTATGAGTGCATTTACATGGCCCATGTTATATAAAAAGAATAATTGCCAATTGTCTTTGTCAATTCTGACCATACATCCCTATTAGTTAGTTGGCGACTTAGTGAGCTTATGTACTGAAGTACTTACTTAGTCTACTTATTTGATGTTGCATTGTCAGCCTTTTCGGTTTTGTGCAAGGTAGATAGCGTGGTTAGTTATTTGATTATCATGTACAAGCTAAGTCCATACTTCGCATCTTTAAAGATTCTTTCCTCCCATAGCTCCGAAATGGCTTGACTCCCAGAAGTCAACAGAGACCAGGCAGGGAACTCTGGCTGAATACTGTCGTTCTCTGCTAAACCTTCCTCCAAAGATTTCCCGCTGCCAGCTAGTCAGAAGCTTTTTTAAAGTGCGTCCGGAAGATGAGACCCCTCCAGCCCCGCACCCGTAAGCCTTTATGCAAGCTTATTTGTCAAAGAATCATTTAATATCATGTCTAAATCCACATATGATGACTTTAGTAGTGTTTCATGTTTTTTATTTGTATTTGTAGGTTCAAACGTAATGAGACCTACATAATGTCCAGGGAGAGAGCAAGAACAGCTAGTTCTGGTAAGATATCATAACATCCTCCAGAAAGCCATTCTTTTACCTGACTTATGTAAAGATGTCTATATAGCAGGCCTAACCAGTGAAACAGTGAACAAAATGGTCTTTCACTTTGCTTAGAAATTACTGGGCCCATTATGCTGGACAGCTACAGAGTGATTGCTGATTACAGCAAGAGTTCAAAATATGAACTCAACCTGAAGGTTGGAGACTTGGTTGACATTGTGGAGAAGAGTCCTAATGGTGAGAAAAGACTGTATTGGTACAGATGGCATTCTTTTGAAATATGTAATAGTATATACACAGACTGTTGTTGATGACAGGAGGTCTATGTTCTCGGTTTTAGGCTGGTGGTTCTGCCAGTGTGAGACGCAGAGAGGTTGGGCTCCAGCCTCTTATCTAGAACCACTAGATGGACCTGATGAGAGGGAGGAGCCTGAGCCCAACTATGCAGGTCAGTACTTAATATTGTTCCTGACATAAAACCTGGTAATAGTCCATTTATGAAGAAGTCAGTGTTGTAACTAGTGTTGATGAGTATTGCTTATGTTCAATAGGAGAGCTGTACAAAACCACTAAAGCCTACAAAGCAGTGGAGGACGATGAGCTATCTCTTGAAGTTGGAATAACAATTGAGGTCATCCATAAGATTTTGGATGGCTGGTGGGTGGTCAGGTATGGCATTAATTTTCTTCAGCCTTGCTCTTAAGTCAATCCACCAATCCATCAATCCTCCCATCCATCCATTTCAGATCACCCAATTAATCAACACAAAGCAAGTGTCATTTGTGGACAGTGAACATGTCTTATGTTATCAACAGAGAATTCTAAAAGTACAAAGATCTCAGTTGGATTAAGTTTATCTGCATTTTACAGGAAAGGTGAAGAGACAGGCTACTACCCCTCAATGTTCCTGTGCAGGACAGGAGAAAAAAAGGAGGTAGAGGCTGAGAAGAACATTGTGAGGAGGCAGACCCCACCACCCAGGAGGTAGGTCTGCTTACTAGGTATCCAGTAGATAGCCACATTTATTACTAATGCTCAAAATGATCCATATTTGTTGATTTTGGATTCTAAAAAATCTGTCCATATATTACTCACGTTTGCAAATGTCACAGCCATGAACAAATTTACATTAGACCACCAATTCAACCTACTGCAGTTTATCACGCCAATTCAGTGAAGTAATAAGGAGTGTTGTTACTGCAGATGGTTGCAGAGGTTTTTAAATGAAAGCATTAATGAAATGTATTCTGAGAACACTGAAGATTTTGGTCCAAACCTAACAATTTGTTCAGCACATTTCAGTTTAGATTGTTTTTAATTGAAGCATGCCGTAGTGGGCATCCAAATTTGTCAGCCAATCAGAAAATAGGTTATTTACATATCTCTGTCTTAAAAGCTAATTAAAAAATAGAGACTTTCATTCTAAAGATAGGTCTTGTAGACTTTTTTGGTATGTAAAACCACACACATGACATAGCTAGTCCTCATGTTAAGTATAAAATCAAGGAATAGTCTTCATATAGTCACTGATGTTTTAAAAATTATCTATTCATATTTCAAATGTTCCTAATGTTGCTGGAAATCTTGCCTGCAGGTCAACTATACGTAATGCTCAGAGTATGCATTCCAAGAGTCGCCAAAGAATCAGCCAGGACAGCTACCGACGCCAGAGCCGTCGATTCTTACAGCAGCGAGGAAGACTCCCATCCCACCCCAGGAAAAACTCCAGAGCTGCTTTGCTTGAGAATAATAATTACACAGGTTTGTGTTTTACACACATTCCAATTGTTAGAAAGTGAGTTTTGTGAAAGCCAGACGTACCAAAGTGCCCCAAATGAGTTAACATTACAATCTCTCTGTAGTTTATAAAACTTATTAAAGACATCTGAAATGTTCTACATACTATATGATGTGACTTTGAAACTAGGTTGACACACTGTATTTATGTGGTATGTAGAAAATGGCAAATATTGCATCAATACTGTGCCACATCAAAAATTAGCCATTATGAAAAAGTTCATTGCTGTTAAAAATGTATTTCAAACATGCAAACTATATCATTTTAAATCACTTCTGTTATTTGGTTTAAGCTTCTTGTAGCTCCACTGATTTAAAGTAGGGATGGGTAATACCAATACTTTTTCTTTCAATCCAATACCGAGTATTCCCATACTGATACCAACAGAGATACTGTTAAAATATTCTGCTAAAATTAGATTTTTTTGTTCATTTTTACAATGGGAACCAGAAAATGTGGACATAGAAATGTATGATAGTTATGATCCGCAGAAAACCTGTCAAATTGATTTATTTCAAATCAAAAATGTTTGTGGGTGTAAAGTTGTTGTAGTTGTTCTGTATTATTAGAATTAAACTTTGCCAACGTGATGGCACACAATGGAATGTAACTCATCCCTGCAGTGAAACACCCACACCCTAATGAACACACTAGGCTGTGAGAACATGTGCACGAAGTGGTGGGCAACACTATCCACAGCGCACTTCAGCCATGACGTGCCACGGGATTAAACCAGCAACCTTCCAGTCACAAGACTAGAGCCCTAACCACCAGGCCACAGCTGCCCTATTATCTGCAACATTAGAAAGAAACTGAGAAGGTGGTTAGAGAGATAAAAGATCTATATTTTTACACGAGGAACCATATTTAAAAAGAAACATCAGGACTTGAGATATCAATATTTCAGTATTGATCCACCCATCTCTACTTTAAAGTAATGATTCAGACCAGATTTACTTGTTTTCGTTATCGCAGTTATAGTTGATCAATAAAGCATTTTTTTGTGTTTAAATTTGCACTCTTTAGCTTTGAAATGGAAGCTAAAGTAACAAATAGTTGAGTAACGTACTGAATAGCGCTCTGCAAACTTCAAAGTTTTGATCGATCATACACTGTCAGAGAGCATATAAATGAGATTACTTAACAATCTGACATGGTGTGATATTCAGGTGGTTAACGAGTTTAACATGCTGTTTATGCTATGCTAATTGGCAAGCTAAAATGTTGTTGCTGTTAAGTTACATTAGCCTGCTAGCTTTTGCAAGCAAATCTACATTTTTTTCAGTCAAAGCATCAGCCATATTTACACACATTTGTTTACTGTTTGTGAAGCAGCTCCACATAAAGATGAAACAAAGAAGACTCCAGTTATCCCTCCTCGGCCTAGTCACGAGCTCATCATGGAGCGCTGCACAGAGAGCACAAGAAAGAGGATTAGCATCCATGCTAACTGAGCAATGTTTCAACATCTTCCTCAAAGAACTGTGAACCACAATAAGCAAGACTGAATGATTTCACTGCTGAAGCTGATGCATGACTGTGTTTGTGTTGCATGGTTTCATTATATTTTGTAAGACAGTGTTTTCCGTGCTTTTATATAATTTTTTAAGCTAGTTAACATATAAGAACAGAGCAGCTGTAAACAGTGACTGTGATGTGACTGTGTATATTTTTCATAAGCTACCTTACTATTTTTTCTTTCTCTGCCTTTATACAAAGTTGTTCATTTTACTCTAGTTAAAACATAAATAAAATAAAATTGCTGCTTGAAAAGTCGCTAAATGTCAGTAGATAACACAGTGCACTATTTTTCTTATTTGTGATGAAAGCAGGTATAGATACTGCCTGATGGTATCAGTCCTTTATATCTTATTGCTTCTCTTTTACTCTCTGTTCAGGATAAACCAAACCAACTATGTGCATATTTACAACAGAGTTAATACCTATTCATATTGGATTAATGAGGTGCTAAGGTAGTTTCTTCTTTTACAGGAGCTCCTCTGTGATTTTATTTACATCCAGATGTATCATGTATGTGTTTTCTCCTCGTCCTCTAAAAAAATAACTGACTTGAATCACCTCCTGGTTTTTATCCAACTCAGAGCTCGTCCGATCATTTAATCTGTTTGGACACAATAATGCAGGCTTATTAATGGAGCCTATTAAAGTTTTTGTGACTCTCTTCTATGGGAAGCTACCTTAATATTCTTACCTTCTCTCATTTTTTTTTTTTTTTTTTTTACATTTTTTACAAAGTTGTAAATTTTATTGTAAATAAAACATAAATAAAATAACTTTTAATCTGGGATTTTTCATTGAGATTTAGTCAAGCTGGATTACACTTCCATCATCCCTATGAATAAAACAAATGAACCATTTATCAGTCCTTTAACTGAAAATCTGATGACTGAAAAAATCTGATGTCTAAGATGAGATCATCCTCGTACTTCTTTCTTCTTTTCTCTTAACTCATTAGTAAAATATTTAGAAGTACAAAATCATGTTTTTCATGAGTTTCTACTTTCTCAGAAGCAGAAGTTTAATGATTATTTATTTATTTATTTATTAACTAAAAACACAGTAAACTTGCTACAAAGACCGTCCAGAACTGACTTTTATTTTGAAATTTCTAGGTTTTTATTATTTATTTTAACTTTTATTATGATATCTCATAGTCTTTTAATCACGCGAGACTAAAATGAGACTTGGCCAAAGAGCTGGAGGCAGGCCGTGCTGAGAGTCTGGTCCTGTTGAGAAGCAGACGTCCTGCGCCCTCTGGCGGACATATGGAGAGGTACAGCCTGCCGAGTGTGTTCACGAGGTCAGAGGGGAAACTGTCATGGCTGCCTCCTGTCAGAGAGCATGTAGAGCAGGACGGTAAACACCAACAGACTGAAACTTGCTGTGTTTGCTGAAGAAGGCCATGAAAACGTAAACACCTTATTATTTCAAAGAATCTGAAGGGTCATTTTTGTTGCTGGAGGTATGTTAACGTTTTCTTTTTATCTAATTCTGTATTTCAAGGATTCACCCACCTTGTTGGTCATTTCATAAGGAATTTGAATATTTCATAAGGAATACTCACTGGCCAATTCATTAGGGACACACACTTTGTATCTACACTTATTGTCCATTTAACTCCACTGACCATATAGATGCACTTCGTAGTCGTAGAGTTACAGCATGTAGTGCATCAGTTTCTCTGTATACACTGTCATTGTATTAGTGGCAGGAATTTGTGTGGTGGATCATTCTTAGCAATGCAGTGGCACTGACGTGGTGGTGGGGTGTTGACATGTTTTGCTGGATCAGACACAGCATAGCTGCTGTTTTTAACATCTCATTGTCACTGCTGGCATCATTTGACCACCAGTGGAAAAACTAGAGGACCAACACAAACTGTGCTGAGCTACTGTCTCTGACTTTACATCTACAAGGTGGACGTGTCTAATAGAGTGAACAGTGAGCCAGCATAGTGCTCAACATTTCCAGCAGCTAAGCTGTGGCTGATCCACTATTATCCGAGCAACACATACACTAATCTACTGAGAAATTTGTACAGTCAGCAGTGTGCAGCCGTCAGGACCGCCGATCACACATCAGCATGGTTCAGCGTAAGACAAGGAGTCCGTCAAGG
>BRDA01013400.1:43060-54690 GCA_036984385.1 Crenuchus spilurus | reverse complement strand
GATGCACGTTAAATCCCGCAAGTTACGTTACTTTGGTCATGTGATGAGGCAGCACATGAGAGCATTGAAGGAAGTGTTATGACTGGACTTGTGGACGGATTCCGAAGACGTGGAAGACCAAGAATAACCTGGATGGATAACATCAAGACATGGACTGGATTATCAGGTGCTAGCCTGCTACAAGCAACCAGAGACAGATGGCATTGGAGAGAAGTGACTCATCTGTGCAGCCTACCATCGCGAAGCGATGACGGCGTCTGACATGACATGACATACTGAGTGCTGAGAATGGTCTACCACCCAAATAATAACTGCCAATAATACAATGACAGTGTATACTGAGAAACAGATGTACTACATTCTGTAATTGTAGAACTACAAAGTGCAATATATGGGCAGTGGACAATAGGTGTAGATAAAAAGTGTGTTTGTACCTAATGAAGTGGCCTATGAATGTGTTTGTGTGTGTATATAAACACATTTAAGTAAAAGCCCTTTAACTTCTATTCGGTGTTCTGATATGCACCGGTAGAAATAACAGAAAGATTTACTTATTTATCAGCAGTGAGAGTGTTTGAAAATTAAGGGATCTGTGTCATGGATTTTTGCATTTTGTTTTCGCATCAAAATCCACTTTTAGAGTTTTAATTTGTATAACAAAAAGTCACAATTAATTTCATTTAATTCTCTAGACACCACACTGCTGACTACTGTTTCTTTGTTTCTTTCTGTTTCTATCTATCTATCTATCTATCTATCTATCTATCTATCTATCTATCTATCTATCTATCTATCTATCTATCTATCTATCTATCTATCTATCTTCAGATTGAAAAAATAACAGGATGGGTGGAACTAATTCAGCATTGAATATTATGATACTGTGACTTCACAGAACCGAAACAGACTGTTTAAAAAATTAGCGATGCACCAAATATTTGGCAACCAATCTTAAATGGCAAAACACACGTTCAGTGTTCGGCCGGATAAGTGAAAAGACCAAATGATTTATACAGAAGACTTATGTTTTTAATGACACGGTTACCTTTTTGGACATTCAGAATTGTGCTTTTCCTCACCAACAAAACACAGATTCACCAGCACAGTTACAGTTTGGTGCTGAAGTGGAAGAAGACAACAAACTACAAGCACAACCTTTACTAAACTACACTTGTTATGAAGCCAGAATACAGCCGCTTAGCTTTGTGCTCCAGCGGCTGCAGTGTTAGGGACCGTCTCACAATTACCAGAAGAAATGTGAAGTGTTTCAGTGTCTGTAGCCAATGACACTCACATTGAACACACAAAACATGTGACTTACATCATTCATTATAGACATTTTCATCATTTTATTAAATATTAGTAATAATGTAACACACATGCATCTTCATACATATTCATATATTATTGTCTTTGTTTTATATACAAATATAAAAGAATAGTCAATTAAACTCATGTTATTAAACCTAACGATGTCAAACCAACTTATTAAAGTACAGACATTCATTCCTGACTCACTACAGGACTTTTTTTGGGAAATAGTTTAGTTACTAATTTTATAGTAATGAAAAACTTATTATTCAGACAAATGTTTCATTTTGTTGTATCCCTAATAAAAATAGTATAAGTAACACTGTCTTGAAATGCAATGAAAGCCAGTTCTTTGGTGCATTGTTTCTTATCTTCATCTACTGTCTTTCAGCTGTTTTAGACCATGGCGTTAAGCTGCTCTCGTATCTGTGGCCGGTATGACTTTCTCTTGGGCTGCAGAGGATTTGCCACAGCAGGTAACATTGCACCAAAAAGGAGACAACCAACAGACGACAGGCCAGTCTTTCAGTATGTAGGTGAACACCGAAAGCCCAAGGAGAAAGTGTTTGTATGGGGTTTCAGCTGCACAGGAGCGTTGGGAATCCCCAGCTTTGTGGTTCCAGATAGTGGCAGGAAAAAACCCAGAAAATATCAGCTCACTCCTTACCGCCTGGATACAGAAGAGAAGGTATTGTGGTTCTGAACTCTAGGATGTGTTTAAATGAGAGAAACACTGTAGTTTGTAGTTGATCAAGACTTGTTGATAAATTCTTGTTCACAGTTTTCAAACATGTAAAGGCCCATTGAGAGAAATGTATAGAGATATACACAGTGGTGCTGACGTCTGAAGAGTTTAATGATAATATTTTTCATTCATTCATAGTAAGATGATAGGCTTTCCAGACAAAGAATTAATCACCTTGTGTGTTTAAGTTGGTAGAGGTGGTACAGTTAGGGGTGTTCAATATTAACAAAAATTATATCTTGATAATTTCTGTAATTTGATGTTAACGATATTAAACAATATTTTGCGTTGTTCAAAAATGTAGCCTGTACTCCTTAATTAATTTGTTTATTTATCTATTTGTTTTTTTGCCAGTTTTATCCCCTTCCCAATGTAGTAGTAACCAGTTAGCCCATCCCATCCGTTAGGACTCTCCCCATCACTTTGCACTGTCCCTGACAATAGGAGGGTGAAGACAAGCGCAAGACTCCTCCGTTGCGTGTGATGCAGCCACTGTCTCTTTTCAAACTACCGCTGATACACCGTCACTGGGGTGCCAACGCGCTCTGAGGAAAACGCAGGATTCCCAGTTTTGAATGGACAAATCAGTAGACACCTGAGCCAGCGGACATTGCAATGTGTGAGTGATGGGGAGAGTGAGCGCCGTCTACCCATCCAGAGAGAGCACTGCCAATTTTTGCTCTCTTGGGCCCCGGCTGTTGATGACAAACAGCATGACCGGGATTCAAACTTGCGATCCTCTGGTCATAGTGTCAGCGTCTTAGCCTGCTGAGCCACTCCGGGCTGGTATGCTAGTATTTCCCTGTATTTCTGGGAGGGAGACTATTAATTATGTACTATGGTGTCTCTGGCAGATTTTAGGCATATTTACTGTATTATAATATCTTGTTAGTTTTATTGCTTTTTAAAGTAGAATAGTTTAATGTATTACTGAGATACTGAGTTTAACAGAGAACTTTAATGGAGGAAATGAATGCTAATGTAGCTCCATATCCCACCAACAACAACTAGAAGGCATCAAGTCATCTTGTGTGTGTGTGTGTGTGTGTGTGTCTGAAAGGGGAAGACTGAGAGAGAGACTAAACTTCAGCATTAGTAATGCTTTGTTGAAGGAAAATGAAGTGTGGATGAATGTAGCAAGGTAGGACTTTTGTGACTTGTTGACTGCCAGTTGTTTTTCCCCAGTGGTTAGCATACTCTGTAACATAAGCTCACACATTGTTTACACAGCAAATAAAATATTATCGTAGACGATGTCGCACACCCTTAGATACAGTGCAGTGAATGTGGAAAATTTGTCTGAAAGCAGATATTATTGAATGGATAAAAGCAGTGATTGTACTTGGGCAGCAAAAGCCAGTGTGTGAAGAAAGTAGCTGAATTTGCAAATGTATACAGTCATGCATGTTTACCAGCAGTGGTTAAAACTACAGCCTAAAGGAAATTCTGATCAGAATTGTGGCAGAAACCATTGGCAGATTTCCCGCTGTGGCCTGGTGGGTAGGGATCTTGTCTTGTGACAGGAAGGTCGCAGGTTCAGTCCTCATGCAGGTCATGAATAAAGTGCCCTTGCGCAACACATCTAACCACCGACTGTTGTCTGGGTGCAATGGATAGAGGCTTACCACCACTTCAGGGATGTGTTCTCACTGCCCCCTAGTGTGATCACTAGTGTGTACACGTGTGTTTCACCACATGGATTGGTTAAATGTAGAGGCCAGATTCCTCTGTGTACAAGCACATTGGTCAGTACTTGTGTTCTTTGTCACTTTATGACGTGAAAATTCACTTGGCAACTTGGATAGCAAAATAGTGACTTAGACTACGATCATATTACCAGACTTAAATGACTCAAATCAGATTTTTTGCCCTAACGTGACCCTTATTTTTTCAGGGCTGTGTGAACACGTCAATCTTTTCAAATCAGATTTGAGTCATTTTCATTTGTGGTCCTAAATCAGATACATATCTGATTTGTGAGCATTGGAGATGAGTGTGACCATTCAGATCAGATTTTATGTTTGTTGCTGGCTGGACACATACGAGTAGAGCTGAGGCATTGCTGGCTTCACTCCTGTTTACACATGGAGCTGAAAACAGCAAAACTAGCCGACTCGCTTTTATTAACTTTCTCCAGCTCATGACCAGCTCACAGAGACAGATTTGTTCACATTACAGACAGATACAGGTCACATATATTTATGAATGTGAACTGTCAAGAAAGCCAAATCTGATCTGAGCAACAAATTGGAATTAAGCAATGAGGATTGTAATATGAATGTAGCCTAAATTTGATATGTTATGACATTTGGTTGCTGTCATCACACTGTAAAGAAATTTCAAGTCAACGTTTTTCTACAATGTCCATTTTTTTATATATATACACATATCCTGCGAAACTCTTACCACCTTAAAAACCTCAATTGTGATATTCTTGTGTTGGATCCCTGGCCACTGTGGCTTATTTGGTAATGAAAGGACTGTAACCAGTATGGGTAAATTTATTTGCTTGGGCTGTAATTTCTCCTCCAGACCTCTGGGTGTCAGTAGAGGGGTATTTTGTGGTTGGGAGTATATGAGGGGAAGCCAACAAGGAAGTAGGGAGAGTGATCAAAAAGACACATGCACTCCACTTTGGCAAATACAAGTAATAGTAGTTACAGGGCACAGCAAGTAGCAAAGAAGGCTTCCAATATGGTGACTACCAACTGCAAGACTCCACCAACGGGTGCTAAGCTAGCACTGACTTCTCATGTAATGAGTAGATGGCAAGCTGAATGGGACCAAGTAAAAAACATGAGGTTAAGCCTCTGGTAGGTTGCAGAGTGACAGCTTACATTGAAAATCAAAGGGACGGAGGTCTCGAGTGGCTCAGCGGGCTAACACGCTGACACTATGACCAGAGGATTGTGAGTTTGAATCCCAGTCATGCTGTTTAACATCAACAGCCAGGGCCCAAGAGAGCAAAACTTAGCAGTGCTCTATCTGGGCGGGTAGATGGTGCTCTTACTCTCCCTATCACTCACACATTACAATGTCTGCTGGCTCAATCTACTGATTGGTCTTTTTGGCACGTTGGAGGGATGGGCTAATTGGCTACTACTACATTGGAAAGGAAATAAAAATTCACAAAAACTTAGAAATAAGAAAAGAAAGTCAAAGGGACCAGGTCATGTATACTAGATAGGACAAAATTAACACAATCTCCCCAGATATGGGATGAAGGTACTCTACTATGTAACCTGTATAACTCTCATTTCAGACAAACTTTTGCCAACATGTAAGGCACCGCCATGGCATAGCACCAGCATTAGAGGACATTTAAAACAAATAAAACATTCTTATCATTTATAGGACTGAGAGAACATATCTGACACCTTCCTATCATGACCATACCAATTAAAACGCATCCTGCCAAGAGATGACCTATGAGCCATTAAATTCACCACCACCACCGCTCCTTATATGTACATGCAGCTGTATTTTTTATTTGTTTCTCTTTTTTTATAGATCTCCTCAGCAGCCTGTGGTTATGGCTTCACATTATTGGCATCTAATACCAAAGATCTGACTAAACTATGGGGCATGGGTCTCAACAAGGACTCACAGCTGGGCTTTCAGCGCACTCAGCATGATCGCAGTAAGATTCCCACATTGCCTGTTTCACAATCTGCAGGAAATCAGATGACAATCTGTCAGGATTGTTCTTTCTCATACAAAATGGTCATCCTGCCCAATGACAAGCTTCAGCTAGAGGGCTACAAAGTGCACTCCAGCACTGGGAGGTGGAGCAGGAGTAATGAAGGTCCAACCAGTACCTTTAGCATGAGTTGTAGTAATGCTCATGAGTACCTGACTTCACTGATGCTCTCATGACGGATTGCAATCAAATCCTCACAACCGAGTTCCACCATCTGAATGCCAGATTCAGTTTCTGCAGCAAAGAATGACAATCTCATTATTAATATATGTTAATATGTGTAACAGTGTGTCATTGTTATTGGTAAACAGTATTCTTTGACAGATTCTAGTGCAAATAAGTATTTACATGCATTTCTATCCATGCTTTGTTTACCCATTTGTCTGGTTCAGTACAGTTTATAGTATCCTGTTGTCCAGAATTGGACAGTACTGATTAATAAAGCATTATACATTTTTTTTGTTGTGTTTCCACAGATAAAAGCTATGAGTATGTCCTGGAACCTTCGCCCGTGTCTTTGCCATTGGCTAACCCTCAGGAGACCCGCGTTCTGCAAGTGTCCTGTGGCCGGGCACATTCTCTGCTGCTCACAGACTCTGAAGGAGGTAAGGAGAGATCTCAGAGTTCAGGTCTAAGTGCAGATTCTGTACGAGTTTCTGCTTTTTGTACTCTTGACTATATTATCAGTTTATTAAAAACACATACTAGTGCATCTCCTCAAATTTGAATATCATGAAAAAGTTAATTTGTCTTTATGATTTCTTTAATAAAGGTAAACTCATATATATTTATTAGGGGTGCACTGAATATTTGGTAACTGAAAAAACAAACACTTTTGGTGAAAAGACAGTAATTTATAACGAACAATGTTGTTTTTAATGACAATGCTACCTTATTGTAGTTTTGTAGTTGTAGTAACTAAAGTTTGTTTAATATTTGTTTGTCATTCAGAATTGTGCTTTTTCTCACCAGTTAACACAGATTCACCAGCACAGTTACAGTTTAGTGGTGAAATGGAAGAAAACAACAAACTATAAGCACAGCCTTTACTAAACTACACTTGTTATGATGAAGCCAGAATACAGCCGCTTAGCTTTGTGTTGATGCTCTGGTGGCTGCAGTGTTAGGGGCCGTCTCACAATTACCAGAAGTAATGTGAAGTGTTTCAGTGTCTGTAGCCAATAACACTCACATTAAACACACAAAACATGTGACTTACATCATTCATTTTAGACATTTTCATCATTTTATTAAATATTAGTAATAATGTAACATACATACATCTTCATACATATTCATATATTATTGTCTTTGTTTTATATATATAAATATAAAATAAAAATCAAACTCATGTTATTAAACCTAATGATGTCAAACCAACTTTTTAAAATACAGACATTCATTCCTGACTAACTACAAGACTTATCTTGGGAAATAGTTTAGTTACTAATTATAATAATTTACAGAAATCAAGAAACGTTCAGTATTCGGCCAAAAATGTTCATTTCGGTGCAACCCTAATATTTATATTAATTACATGTAAAGTGACATGTCAAGCCTTTTTTAATGCTGATACTGTTTGAATATTAATTTACTCTAAATTATATGTTCTAATAATTTCTGATTTCTGATTTTCATGAGCTATAATGCTCATAATATAATAAGCTACAATGATAAACATATAAAACAAAGAAAGCTTGAAATGTCACTTTACATTTAATGAATACACAATTAAATTAAAACAAATGTTTTCATAATATTCCAATATTTTGATGTAACACTGTGCCTTGTACCTCCACTCACTGGTTATTTTATAATAAGCACGGTTAGGTTTACAGTTACTGACTGTAGCCCATCTGCTATTGCAGTTTATCAGCTCCTTCCAGTGGAAAGGGACCACAATAGAACCAAAGCTGAGCAGATATTTGGAATGGGGGTCATTCTCTACACAGCAGTGATATATGAGTGTGCAGCTCTCTTATGAGTGAAACAGGCACAGCAGTGTTTCACACTAGTGGGCAACTCTTAAGAGTCTTAGAATTCTTTATAGAATTGTAGGATTTCCAGTGTTTTGGACCATTTTAATGAGAATAAACATCCCACTTGGCACAGTGGTGTTGTGACAACATCCAAACAACATTGTATGCATCCTTGCAGTGTTGATACAACGTTGTGATGACGTTCTGCTGTGTCGGCTGGGTATCAGTCTACCACCTCTGAAAGTCCTAGTAACAATGGTGCTCGAAAGTTTTCAAATTTCTCCATAACTGACTTAAACTGTTTTCAGATTGTCATACAAGTCCTAGAAGTAAAAGGAAACAATGTAGAAGTCAAGAGACAAAAATATTAGATTTGTTCATTTATTTATTGAAGAAAATGACCCAGTATAACATGGCAAAATAATGCAAACCTCTACTTTTAAGGTTCTGATGTGACCCCCTTCTGCAGTAATAACTGCACAATTGCAATAACTAAACGTTTCTCATAATTGATGGTCAATCCTCAGCTTGGTGAATTCACGAACTGCTGCTTCATGTCCTTCCACAACATTTCTATTTTATTAGGTTTATTAAGGTCATTCCATGAACTTTATTGTTCTTTAATCATTCTTTGGTAGAATGACTTGTGTGCTTAGGGTCGTTGTTTTGCTGCATGACCCACCTTCTCTTGAGATTCAGTTCATGGACAGATGTCCTGACATTTTCCTTTAGAATTCTCTGATATAATTCACAATTCATTGTTCCATCAATGATGGCAAGTCGTCCTGGCTCAGATGCAGCAAAACAGACCCAAACCTGATACTACCACCACGTTGTTTCACAGATGGGATAAGGTTCTTATGCTGGAATGTAGTGTTTTCCTTTCTCCAAACAACACTTTTCATTTAAACAAAAAGTTCTGTTTTGCTCTCATTCGTCCACAAAACATTCTTCAAATAGTCTTCTGGCTTGTCCATGTGATCTTTAACAAAACTGCATAGAGACTGCAGTGTTCTTTTGGAGAGCAGAGACCTCTGTCCTCTGTCCTTGCCAACCCTGCCATGCACACCATTGTTGTTCAGTGTTCTCCTGATGGTGGACTCATGAAGTTACCATAGTTTCCTTTGTGACCTCGCTGACTATTACACGTCTTGCTCTTGGAGTGATCTTTGTTGGTCGTCCACTCCTGAGGATAATAACAATGGTCTTGAATTTCCTCCATTTGTACACAATCTGACTGTGGATTGGTGGAGTCCAAACTTTTTAGAGACGGTTTTGTAACCTTTTTCTAGCCTGATGAGCATCAACAACTCTTCAAAAATCTCAGTTGTTCGTGCCATGACGCCTTTCTATAAACATGCCGTGAAGATCAGACTTCATGTTCTTTAAATAAACAGGGCACTCACTCAGATCGGAATGTCATCCCATTGATTGACACCTGATTCAAAGTGCATGTTCAAATTATCTGTTAATCCAAGAGTTTACAAGGTTCACATACTTTTGTCACTCACAGTCATGTTATACTGGATCATTTCTCTCAATAAATAAATGGCCAAATCTCATTTTTGTCTCATTTGGTTGATTTTGGTTCCTTATTTATACTTTTAGGATGATCTGATGAAGTTTTAGGTCAAATTTATTCAGAAATTTAGAACATTGAAAGGGTTTAAGCACTAAATTTTGTTTTTTCAGACAGTTGTTAGAAATGCTTAAATAATACAATAATCCCATATGGGCGATAGCACAAATTAGCATTAACATAAAGTAATTTTTGTCCTTTAACTGAACATTTTTCTTGTCACTGCTTGTCCTGTTGTATCATAGATGGATAGAATATAATTTCTTCTTTTTGATTAGGTATTTAATGATGTGACTATTTAGTAAATGTGCATTGTATTGGGGACACCTGATAGATCTAACTTTTCTTATCTTCTCTCTCCTCACAGTCTTCAGTATGGGTAATAATGCATATGGCCAGTGTGGAAGAAAGATAATTGAGGATGAAGTTTACAGGTTTGTGTTTTGGCCTCCAGCCCTACACTGTGTTCAAAATAAGCTGATGTGATGCAGCAGTGAACGTCACAGCGATGGCTCCCTCCCCAGCTTATTTATTCCTAGCCAGCTGAAGGGGAGATGAATCATGAGGTTGACTCATGCTGGAAAATCAGCTGTGATTGTGTGTTAGTGCTGGCTTGCATAAACAAGGAGGGACACTAATATAGTGGTGTGCAGATTCACCAGACAGCTCTAAAGTGGAATTCATATTCTGCTTATACAGAGGAACCTTGTTCTTTCATCATTAATATGTTCTAAAGTGCATGATAACTGAAACTGAAGTAATATTTCCCATAAGAAGTAATGTAAATCTAATGAATCTGTTCCAGACACTCCAAATAATGAACAAAAAGACATTTTATATAGAGTAACTATAGTTTTACATACAGAACACAATGAGACATAAATACAAGCGACCAATGACATGGATAAATGAACATTTAACATCACTCTTACAGGTTTACGCTCTGTTTTAGAGAGTGCCAGTGTGGTCCAGCCAGCAGCCTTTGCTTTGTGCATCCGTTCTCGGCCACTATTGGTTTTCACACCCGTTATTTTGAGCAACAAGAAACAATGAGAAACACAGCTAGAAAAGCTAGAATGAACAACCAACGCGTGCATGCGTGCTTTGTTTTCACAAAACTAGTGGTGAGTCATGTGGGCACACTGATGAAAACCAGGCAGAGGAACAATAACTGGGACAAAATTTTTCTGAAAAAAGTTGACAATAACCAAATTGTACCATAACCAGGGCAAACAATTGAGGTTCCACTGTACTTTGCTTTGCATTTCATTTGCTTCATCTCCATTCACTAGTTTTTATGGCTTTTATTTCCTCCCTCTGCAGGAACATTAGGGCTGGAGTGCATTGAAAATACTAGAATTACTAAATGGATTTTTTTACCATAAACAGCATTGCAGATGTAATTTTGAAGTGAATATTGATTGAAATCAAGTGAGAATGGCCATGTTGAATGTGATGTGCTTCAATGCTGAAGGATAACTGCCTTGTTTCTGTCCTCCTTGCAGTGGAAGTCATGTTGTACACAAGATAGAGGGCTTTGACAGCCGAGTCATGCAGGTGGGTGAATCATCTATCTATGTATTGTTAGCAGAATGCATTTAATGAAAGCGTTAAATATTATTGTATATAATTTTTCATACTTTGATTAGCTTATATATAATTTTAAAGCCCAGAGTAAAATGTTTTAATAGCCTAGATTCAGACATTTTGAGTTTTTCTTTCTTTTTCAGCTAATGCTTTCTTAGTGGCCCAAGGAAAGCCTGCTGTAGGGTCCGTGGTTACGCATAGGTTCGACAAAGAAGTATAAATAGGCCTTTAGTCAAATAGTAGCTTTGTCATTCATACCATAGTGTCCTACAGTGTGAACCTATGTTTTGTTTTTTAGAATTTTAAAGTGGAAAAAAGCAATGACCACTGTTATACACACTCTCAATAAACACTATTAGTCACTAGGAGTTATTCATCTCTAACCACTCTATGTACATGCTCTCGCTCGCGCTCTCTCGCGCGCTCTCTCGCTCTCTCTCGCTCTCTCTCGCTCTCTCTCGCTCTCTCGCTCTCTCTCGCTCTCTCGCTCTCTCTCGCGCTCTCGCTCTCTCGCGCTCTCGCTCTCTCGCGCTCTCGCTCTCTCGCGCTCTCGCTCTCTCGCGCTCTCGCTCTCTCGCGCTCGCTCTCTCTCTCGCTCGCTCTCTCTCGCTCTCTCTCGCTCTCTCTCGCTCGCTCTCTCTCGCTCTCTCTCGCTCTCTCTCGCTCTCTCGCTCGCTCTCTCTCGCTCTCTCTCGCTCCGCTCTCTCTCGCTCGCTCTCTCTCTCGCTC
>BRDA01013400.1:30444-40819 GCA_036984385.1 Crenuchus spilurus | reverse complement strand
CTAGAACTCAAAATGAGTTACTGATGCACGTTAAATCCCGCAAGTTACGTTACTTTGGTCATGTGATGAGGCAGCACATGAGAGCATTGAAGGAAGTGTTATGACTGGACTTGTGGAGGGAGTCAGAAGACGTGGAAGACCAAGAATAACCTGGATGGATAACATCAAGACATGGACTGGATTATCAGGTGCTAGCCTGCTACAAGCAACCAGAGACAGATGGCATTGGAGGGAAGTGACTCGTCTGTGCAGCCTACCATCACAAAGCGATGACAGCGTGTGACATGACATGACAGCTGAGCCAGCGGACATTACTTAGTAGTGCTGATCAGAGAGAACGGCCAGTTTTCCTCTGTTGATGGCAAAGCAGTATGACGAGGATTCAGACTTGCGATCCTCTGATCAAAGCATCAGCACTTTAGTCCGCTGAGCCTCAATTGTTGCTTGTTAATTTAGAACTGTAGCCATGAGGCAGTTTCTAGCAAACACTAGAACTCAATAATCATATCAATGGTTGAATTGTATCCATCAAAATACTTCAGCACGCAGCTGTACTGCTGGAGGGATTGGGGAGAATTTATGGTCATTCATTCTTGTGTTTTCTGGTCTTCTTCTGTTCAGACGTTCTTTTTTAAAAGAGTGGCAGTAATCATTTCTTGAGTCGTGGATTCATCCCCCTCTCTCAGACACAGCTGTGATGGTCAAAGTGAATTTGATGCCTTCTTTGATGAATAATGATGAATTATTCTACCTTTGTCCTCTTTGTCAGTATTAAACAGATGACTGAGGCAACTTGGATTGTTTACTCTGATTGTTCTGTAGCTTCATATATGAGGACGAGTCAAAAATGATCTGCACTTTATAATAAAGCTTCTGTTGGCTGTCTTATCAGTCTCCATTATAACTGCGCTGCAGGTTTGTGTCAGTTCATTTATGACTGCAGCACAACAAAAAAATGTCTGTCACAGTTATGATTTGCACAAAAGAGGAGCAGTGTGCAGTGTTTCGTTTTGGATGGATTTGGACTTCTGCAAACAAATTTTGGAGCGATACTGTAAGGAAGGTGAACGTTTCTTTAAAAGGATCATTATTGGTGATGAGACATGGACTCATCACTATGGGTTTGAGAGTAAACAGCAAAGTATAACATGGAAACATCCTCAATCACCCACCAAGAAAAAGTTCAGAGGTCAGCCATCAGCAGGAAAATGGATGCTGATGCTGATTTTTCTGGATCTCCTGAAAGAAGCCATAAGAGGATGGAGATTCACGTCTGATGAAGAGGTGAAGACGGTGGTACATTCGTGGCTCAGAGTTTTAATGAGGGAATATGAAAGCTTGTTGATAGATGGACTAAGTGTACTGAAAAGGAGGAATATTATGTTGAAAAGTAACATATTTGTCTTTTCTGAAAACTGATTCAAATCAATTCTACAGCCAGAGTGTGGATCATTTTTGAGTCGCGCTCGTACGCTGGCTCTTCTTTGCTAGTTGTTAAACGTGAAAAATGTTCACAACTAAATAAACATCTGCGAAACATCTTTAAGCCTCTCAAACTGCATCCAGATCTTCACGTAGGTCTCCCAGATTTGCCGATAAAATTTAGGACACGACTTCCTGTGAACTAAACACAGTACTAGGAGAAAGTGGTGTAATTATGATTTTGAGTGAATAATTCCTTTAATCTACACAATGTACAGTCATATCAAGATATTATGACCCCTTTCTTGGAATAACCACCCTTAGCTTGGAGCGTTCACTCAGTGGTGATACCTGACACTTTCCTCATTGCTCCTCAATTTAGAGGTTAACTGGTCCAGTGTGGAGTTTTGACTGCTCTGTATCACTTGCTGGAGGGATCACTGGTCCATGGTTCACCACTGTTTTGCTGTTGGGAGACACTCGGAGTATGAGAAGTGCATTCTTGGTACATCTTCACTAAAGTAGCTAGTTAGTGGTTTCTGAGGTGCTACTACCCTTTGCCTCTTACTGTTATTCTGCCCTTTTGGACTTCACATCCTTTGCCCGTGATGCTTGTTTATGCTCTGCTACAACTGACTAGTTTATATATGCAGCAAACTGTGTCACGTGACATCTGTGACTTCCTGTTCCAAACCGGGGTCATAATATTCTAATATTACTGTATTTTTAGACATTTTTAGATGTTCTACTGTGTTATTGACTAAATCTGTTTATGATTTGTTAGTCTTCCACCTCATGTTTGTCAAATGAATAGAACCGTCAGCAGTCTCTTGTGTGTGCTGTACAGATCAGCTCTCCACGGCTGCTTCCTCTGAAGGGTGTAGGCAAGGTAACACAGGCTGCATGTGGGGGAACCCAGGTCGCTGTACTGAACGGTGAGCTCTAGCACTACAGTCTCGTTCTGTGCATCAGTAATGAACTTGCTTTTGAGAGAACTGTTGAGCATCTAATAAGCTTCATAATTAGATTATTTTTTGAAAGCCATACACGACACTTAATTGATGTTCAAAGGCTGATGTCATGGTTACCAGGCTTTTCAGTGCTATCAGAATCACGCTAGCTTTGAGCCAACACCTCTTGTGGAAGGAGAGCTTTACTCTTTAGATACTAAATGGTTTGTGGAATGTCTTAATTAGTTAATTCATTCAGTGTTCACAAAGATGTCGTAAGCTTCCTTTTGCTTATAAATGAGACTCTGACATACAGTGACTTGTCTGCATGTGAAGATTTAATCTAAATATGTACTAAATGTGTTTTGCCCACAGAGGAAGGAGAAGTTTTTGTATGGGGCTATGGAATTCTCGGAAAAGGTCCTAATCTGTCAGAGTCTGAAATCCCAGAGAAAGTGCCAGCCACGCTTTTTGGCAGGTCAGAATTTAACCCCACAATAAAGGTCTCTCACATCCGCTGTGGACTCACCAACTTTGCAGCCATCACAGGTAAGCTTCACTGTGCTGAGTTTTTTTTGTAAAATATTTTAGATTTTTTTATAGTGGATAATATACAGCTGTGTCAGAATATTATGACCACCTCCTTGTATTGGGACTCATTTTCTTTGTTAGCTCCACTGAGTATACAGGAGCACTTTGTAGATCTACAATTACAGACTGTAGTTCATCTGTTTCTCTGTGGACTTTGTTCATCCTGTTCTTCAGTGATCAGGACCCCCACTGAGCTGGTGATCATTCTCAGCACTGCATTGACACTGTGGATCAGACACAGCAGAGCTGCTGATGGTTTTTAAGCACCTCATTGTTACTGCTGGAGTGAAAATGGTGCAACAACCAAAACTATTCAGCCAACAGTGTCCTGTGACCACCAGTGCACCACTAGAGGAGATGAGCTGCTGTCTCTGACTTTGCATCTACAAGGTGGACCAACACGATTGGGGTGTCTAAAAGAGTGGACATGGTGTTTAAAAACTCCTTTTTTATGAGTGGTCCACCACCCAAATAATACCTGCTCTGTGGGGTCCTGATCATTGAAGAACAGGGTCAGCAAAGTATACAGAGAAACAGATGGACTACAGTCTGTAATTGTAGAACGACAAAGTGCACCTGTATAGTAAGAGCTGATAAAATGGACGAGTGTCGATAAAACTAGGTGATCATATTATAATATGACTGTGTATAATGTACATTCCAGCTCACTATTATTTAAGAGCTAGAAATATTTGACACGATGGCATCTCATTTTCAGATTACTCATCTTTAGAATTCAGTGGTTTGTGACTCACTGTTTCATTTGTTTTATTTCCAGATCATGGCGAGTTGTTTGTCTGGGGCAAGAACGTAAGAGGATGTCTTGGCATTGGGAAAAGAGATGACCAGTACTTTCCATGGAGGGTTAGTAGACTCCAGCCTACCATTGAGTGCAACACTGCAAGTCTGATTTATATGCAAATGCAGTTGGATGTCTTGACTTTTATCATTTTATTGAACAGCAGATTGCAGAAAAGAATGAGGCTGATAATGCTGAACTTTCATCTCTTTCAGGTGACCGTTCCTGGCAATGTTGTGGATGTTGCTTGTGGAGTTGACCACATGGTGGCGCTAGTCAAGTCCATCATATGAGCTCAAGTTGTCAACTGAGGTCTGAGAGAGACCTCATTTCTTTTATTTCCTGATACTATGAAGCACCATCAACACTTAAGCTTGAACATGTTACATTTATGCTCTATGGAGCTCGTACTGAAATGTTAAGTAAGCCAAGAGTCCATTTAATGTGACTTGGTGCATCTGCTCCTCGTCGCATGGACAGAAAATAGAAACTGATGCCAAAGGCCCCTTTGTACCCTCTGGAGACTGAAATCCATCATCCTTTGTTTAAAAGAGTGGTTTAGCCAATAATTACTGCAATTGAAGACAGGAAGTCGCTACCAGTTAACATTATGAAATTGGTGGCTATTCATTGATATTTATGGCTCAGATGTTCTTTTGAAGAGCACACTGATCACAGCTCAAGCAAGTAGTAGATTGACCCAAGTAGTAGTCTGTTCACTGAACTCTCCGAAAGGTAGACTCCATGTATATCAAGGCACGAGATCTGAAAGGTCCTTCCGTGTAATCTCCGAGTGGGAATTAAAAGAACCTTCTATTGGATCATTTGACTGCCTTCATTTGCTTCACAGGTTCCCTGAACCCAGCTCCTGGAGTACTCCCTTGCCATCTAGCATGGATACTTCAACTCAGGACTGCTTGATAATTAACTGCTCTTGTATGCAGTTGGAATAAATGTACAGGGCAAGATTGAGGGCTGAATATGTTTATTGGCCCCCATTGTATAAAAAGCATGTGAAACCTATGTTAAAATAAAGTTCTGTGTTCACAGAATGAAAAACAGTTGAGCAGGAGCTAACTCAACAACTACACAGCCAACAAAAGCTGATTATTGAAGATTTTCCTGAACAGGGATTGGAAATTCCTTTGGAGTGGTTATGTTTGGAAGAAGACCTTCTACCCTCAGCATGAAATGTTTAAGGTTAATTATAAATTACCATTGTCATCAGACTCCGTTTCATTTAGACCATTAGATTATAGTTCCGTTTATAAAGACAGGTCAGTCAGATATTTGTGAACAATCTGAAGCTTAGGCATAATACTACAGTACATAATACATAGAATGAACAGAGTAGATGTGAATAAGCTGTATTTGCTTTAGGAAGTATTATGGGCAATTTTGTCCCACATTCAAACACAGCTGAACTTAATACAAGGAGGCAAAACCCAAACATGGGCACCAGTGGACGCCTGAGCTAGATTGGAAAAGGAGGGGGCCAAAAAATATGCCTACTTTTACCAGACTTTCTACACTAGCCATCTGCCAAAGGTCATCCCAATATTAATCATCTTAAATCTCTGGTGGTGGTGAATTATAGAGAAGAAAGTTGGCAAAAACATACTGGTTTCATGTCTTTAATGGTCAGAGAAGAAATAGGTCACCCTTTTAACACTGATAAATACATGGTTTCTGCTAACAGAAGAAGAACGCCTGTGGGGGTGGGTGAGGGGAAAGTAATACCCATTCATGTTCTAAGACCAACAAATGTGACCCTTTCAAAAAAAAATTCCTTCTGGAGGACAAATGTTATTCCCCATGTTTTCACATCAGAACAGCAAGATCTTTAAGAAAGATCTTAAATAAAGTGCAGACTGGGATGGGAGGGTAGAAGACCTAAACTGAACGTCAGTGTCCAAGACACTGGACCACTACTAACATTCAATAAACAACCTTATTCCTCACATCTTGCCATTGCTGGAGAAATGCTGAGTGATAGTGGGTGGTAGGTGGGGAGTGGGGGTGTTAAAGTATTAGTGTGCCACCATTTCTTCCCAATAACAAAACACAAGACACTTGAAAAGATGACGGGGAAAAGTTCATCTACATCAGAAATGGGTGTTGAAAAACAGTGTACAGTAAATTGCACATTCAATCCTCTATTCTTATATTCATAACTCCATAAAAACATGTGAAAAGTGAAACACTGAACCGAGATAGTGTGTAACTATGGTTTCAGTCTAATCACCACGTCTGCAGTGATCTGTCCTGATTCCAGTCTGATAAATCTCTGCTCGAGTTCAATGCCAACACAGCTGAAGTACAGAAAACCCATTGATTGTACTTCGGCTACAAGAAAAACAAAAACAACTTATCCATAACTCAGCCAATTGGCATTGAACATGTGAATGCAGGCTTGGGGTGAGGGGAGATCACTAAAATGGAAGGGTTTTAATTCCCCAAACAAAAAATGTTCCCCCCACAAACTGAATCATATTGCCAAGCTGTACATTACCTCCCCAACTACTGAACTAATCAGCAATAATGGCCTTTCAAATTGCACTCAAAAAAAGGAAAAATACTTGTAGACGAGCAGTCTGTTTAGGCCTAAAGTAACTTGGCACTGAAAGAAAAGTTGGGGTGAAGAAAAAGAGAAAGATAAAAAACTGAGGTGTACATTCAGAGTCTTCTATTAAAGATGACCAGTCACTAAAAACAAGAGTTATTTGCAATGTCTCTAGAACTGGTGTTAGAGAGGGGAGTGGCCTCAGCACCATGATGAAATGGTGTAGGGCAGGGAGCAGATAAGGCAGAGGGGGAGAGCGAGAGAGAGAAAAAAAAAAACACTGCAGTCACACCAGCCGAGGGTCCCTGGAGAAGGGTAATGAGGCAGGGTAATAGGACAGGTGCAAATAGGGTGGGATAAATATTGGCACAACCGTTCCATATGGAGGGGAGTCTAATGATGATTGCCAAACCTAAAAGCAACCCCTGTAGCACTCTCCCCTACATATCCCCAATCGCTCCATCCCACCCGCAACTCCCTGTAACCACCCCCCTCCCCGCAGAGGTCCTGGAGAAGCTCTTGGCACTTTTAAGAGAGTTTTGACATTGAGATATCAATACGCTAGCAGGGACACAACACTCCTGTCCAGTCAGGAGGAGTAGAGCCTCTCACTGAACTGTGCTCTCATTGGTCCTCAAGGCTCCAATCACACTCTGGATATTCTCTTCAGGGACCTGGAAAAAAGGGAAAGAGAGGGTGACTTTAGTCATGGCAGAATTATGGAAAGTGGGGGTGATGAAGGAGAAGGCAAAACAAAAACAAATCTCCATAACCTCCTTATATCAAATGTAGCTGATCAGCCAAGATATGCTTGGTAGCCAAAATCCTTTAGATTTGGGCTGGAGCTACAAGGCTAATGTAGCTAACAAGCAATGAAAACTAATTTTACAGTTTTATATTGATTATGTGTAAAGTGACACACATCAAGCCTTTTTGGTTTTAATGTTAATCAGTTTGGCTTATAGCTCATAATCTAATAATATGAATATTTGAGTAGATTTCTATTCAAACAGTATCAACATTAAAACAAAAAAGGCCTGAAATACATTATGTAATGAATATAAAATTTAAATAAATATAAAGTTTGCCTTTTTTTTAATTTAACAATTTTTTCCACAACATTAAAATTACTTCGAGATGCACTAGTATACTGGCGATTACTTAGTTTTGCACTGGAGACCGAAGATTAATGTAGCAAGAAACAAACTCAAACTTCAGATACCAAACATGTCATCAGCTACATTTGGAATAAGAGAAAGTTGTGTGAATTAGATTTTTTTGGTTAATTTATCTTCTTGACAGTGAAATTGACTAACCAGAGCGTGGTCAAACTTGAAGGTGCTGATGTAATAGGCTGGAATGTCAGCTGTCGCCAGTGGTTCAGATATTTGAGCCACAATCCCACATTCATCTGACAGGGAAAGGTCAGAAGGAAAAAAATACTATTTCAAATTGTTCCATCAAAAATGGAAACGGACTATATAAAATATCCATTCAATCATCAACTATTATGAAAATTTACACCCTTAGTAATCACAATACATTACATTTTGATTCAAGAGAGGAGATGGGATATTTAAAGACTATTTTTGGATTAGTGTGATCATATCTGCACTGTCCAAACTCACCAAATCCTAAAGGTTGTCCACCAATGCGAACCATTTTCCAAAGCTCCCCTGAAGCGCTGGTGAAAAGGACATTGTTTGGAAACCTGATAGAGAAAAATAAATTGGCAAAAAAAAAATTCTTTATTTGCTCCTCAAAGCACGTTTACTAAATACATTTGATATTCATTTAAAACCATTAGGAGCAAAAACAGTTTGCTAATAGATTAGGTTACTGAACCAATAAAACTATCACAATGTTATGTAGAATCATTTAAAGCTGTTTTCTAATCAGAAGTTTTAACAAAAAGAACCCAAATCTACGCTCAACATAGTGTAACATGTCAATCTGACCAATGACATGTAGCGACTCACCTCCATACACTTTTACCCACAAAAATGTAAATTGTACTCAGAAGTACAACATGATCCTTAATGTCTAACGATGTGCATTAAAACTTCACTACATTCACTTTTCCAGGAGAAAGAAGCAGATTTGTGTCCATGCATAACTGAACCTCAAATGTAAAAGGGATTTCATCCATTAGCTAAACCAGCTCCTGTGCACTGCTGACTGATTTGTACCAATCCCTGTAATGCCTGTAGTGCACCCAAGTCAGAAACCAAAGTTCTGGACGAACTGGATTGTTCTCAGCAACATATCAGCTAAGCATCTTTACTGATAAACAAGAAATTCTTAATTGTACTATATTAACTTAAGGCATGTGCAGATACCAACATTTAGCATTACTTATAATTAGGTTGCCTTATACTGTGACTTACAATATCATGACTTATCACAATTTTAACTTTAATGCATGTTGGCATACAAAAGCTGTGCATTGTTATTGGTCCATTTTACAATGTTTACGATGTCTTTTAGACCGTTTAATATGAAAGTGAAAACACTTCTTGATACTGAAGGAAACATAAGGATCTAAAGTTGCAACAGTTATGATGTGTCCTAACCTTCGAGTAGTCTGCTCATCCATGACCAGAGAGATGTAGCCCTCAATCAGGGAGAAGGAGAAGAAACGGATGTGGCCCGAATCTTCATTCTGCGCTCCTGCCTCCTTCCCTCTGTCCAGATATAAAGCACAGCAGGGAGTCTCACTATTGCACAACACAGGCTGACAAAAACCTAGCCTGTTGTTGCACTGAAGCAAGGTCAACAGTTCAACAACAGCAAATGGGAGAAATATGGAGAACAGACTTATACAATAAGAGCAGGTTTGCTGTGTGGAGTTGAGTGCCTCTGCCTCTAATAACCAGAGTACAAAGTATAGGCAGAACAAACATCAGGCTTGATATTGGTGAAGGTAAGCATTATCCAAGGTTACACTGGTATAAATAAAATGGATTTCATTCTTTTTATTTTAATTGACTACTTCATGCCAAAGTCAGGTTTACTGCTGAGTATTTAGATCTGAATGATTCATACAGAAAATTAATTTCACTACATTCTTCCTGCATTTCAGATGAGCATAAGAAACTGAATAAATTTGCAGTATTAAAACTCATGTTTAGTACTTCATGAAAAATCCTTTGCAACTACTGACAGCCAGAAGGCTGTGACCTATAGACACCACAAGATGTTGGGATCTTCTCTGCTGATGCTCTGCCAGGCTTTAATACAGACATTTTAGTTGTATGTTGTGGAGGGTTTTAAAATTATATTTCAGTAAAATCTGCCAACAACACTTCAGATTTTAGCCACTAAAAATAAAGGTGCGCCTAAAGAATAATTTTTGCTTCAATTTCAATTGATGGGTTTTTTTTAAAAACAAAACATTTTACAAACAAGGTGTATAAGTGTGAATAAACTTTTAAACTTCTGCATAATGTAAAAGGTGTTATATGAATTGGATTAATACTAGCACTATGGATACAAGCAAAGAACCAGTATTGTGAAGTATATCTCAACATCAGAAAACTTAAATATTGGGAAAAATTTACATGTAATGAACAACAACAAAAAAAAGTTGATCTTTTTGAATTTTGAATTCAAATAAAGTGCCATGTTTCAAGTTTTTTTGTGTTTAATGTTGAGCAGCATGGTTTGGGAAACTGGAATCTAGCCAGAAGAATGGACACAGTTAGTCTTCATCCCACTGCTCAAGAAAAGAGACTTGTCCCAATGCAGCAAGTACAGGACCATTGAACTGGTCTAACATGCTAGCAAGATCTTGTTGAGGGGATATTAAAACGAATGGAGCGATTACCCAAGAACAAACTGGATTTAGATCAAGAGGCACTCGGGATCAGATCACAAAATCAAGATCTTGGAGAAAGCGAGAGAAAGGAACCAGGAACTTTATTTCTGTTTTATTGATTTCACAAACACATCTGACATGGTTTCCCCTCACACCTGATCCAGCTGCTGAGAAATTTGTACAGTCAGCAGCGTGCAGCCGTCAGGACCGCCGATCACACATCAGCATGGTTC
>BRDA01013400.1:0-16460 GCA_036984385.1 Crenuchus spilurus | reverse complement strand
TCCAGATGGCAACTCCATGATGTTCATGACCCTCTTTGCCTGAGAACAGCACTGTGTGTCCATCCTTTGTCTTGAAGTGTCCAGTGCCTGACCACCACAAATGCTGATGTTCAGTCTTTCCAATTCACTACTAAGTATTGATAACTTTCCAAGTGAGTTTAGACCCCTCACATTCCATTGTCCAATCTTAACACGAAGTCTGCTGTTTAGCTTCTCTTCATCTTCTTTCCTTGTTGTATTGCGCAATATGACCTTTGATGAGCCAGTAGTAGACTTCTCAATACCTACCCTGTCTCTCACAGTGGGTACCGCGGACCTTTTTATCCTGGGCGACGTCCGAGCCAGTATGGCATTCTTAGTTTTTGACTTCATTTGTGCTCTGTGGGATAAATAGACTGACTAAGCATCCCAATCTCTTGTCAGCCCTGCAGTCGACTCGATGTTGTGCTAAGTTGCACCTAGCATACACCTCATTATGAAAAATCAACATTTAGTGTTATTAGCAGTAAAGCAACATAACACTTAAAGTTGTAAGAACCGTGCTGCAGCCCACAGTTCCAGGTCCCGTTGGATGGGGAGTGTGATCGTTCTTTGTCTGGAACCTCCTCTTCAACCTTACCATCAAAGGTGGCCCTACCAGGAGCATAGCTCCAGATGGTATCGCTCTTAGATTCAAAGGTTCTCTCAAGCTTCTCCACCACGGCAAGGTAGTGATCTCAGGAGAAGAGCAAGTAAGTTCACACAGCAAACAAGCTAGCTCCCCAACTAGCTAACCTAATTAGCTAGCGATAACTTAGTTGCTCACCAAGAGTTACTCAAAATGAGATAAATGCACTGCAAAGTCGACCGGTTGGTGTCCAGTTTGCACATTTGATCTTAGCAAGTCATTTTTTCATCCAGTCTGTGTGTTTGGGAAGTCAATAAACAATCTTTTATGCCCTTCATCCTTTTTTGCTGAGGTGATTTTTTACTCATTCATGGCAGCTTGTACCCACTATGGCGGCAGCTTCATTTGTGATGTCAACTGCAACCCATGAATACCAAAAAGATTTATTTTCAAATAAAACATGTGCCATATCTATTATTGCCAGTGAACACACAACTCCTCCCTTTTGCATGTATCTTATAAAAGTGAGGCTTATACAACAATTTCAATTACATAAACTGGCACCTAATTATAGCCAACTGTGAACTTATTCTACCTCCCAGAAAAACAGACATGTGTAATACTATTTGAGAGTCAATGTTGCTTTGTGAGGGGTCTGGAATTCAGACAGGCAAAGCAACAGACCTGATGGAATGGCACATTTTGTTTTGGTCTTTTAAATCAGACGACTTGAGCAACAAAGCTTTTCTTTTGTGAATTTTCAACAAGCTGTGACTCACTCACCCAACAAGCTTAGCTCAGATGTGCTCATCATCTCAGGACTCTCAGGGGCAGGAGGGGGAAAAGCATTAAAAACAGCTAATTTGATTTCTTAATTCCAGATAAAAATTCTCTCAATGCACTAATTATCGACTGAAATAAGTTCCAATAGATGCAGTCTTATGCAAAACCCACTTACACATTCCACCCCCCCCCCAATACAATTACTGAGCCAGGAACATAGGATAAAACAAAACAGCTAAAAATTACCCACCAATGCTTAATTTTAATCAGGTTATTTTGGAGTTTTGAATCAACACTGTGTTTTGACAAAGGGCATAATGTGGTTATTTGTGGAGCCCTGAGGCTGCTTTGGATTTGCACACAAGAGCTGGTGAAATTCAATCAAGGAAATGTAGCAAATTATGTATGTATATACATATTATATATTAAAAGTTTCAACTTTAAACAAATCTGCATAATTTTTATTGGCCTATTTCTCACAAAAGTTTGACACAAGCTAGTGGTTCCTTATGATGTAAAAACAACAAAATTTGTTTCACACTGTAGTGACTCAAATCTGAGATCACATTTTTAATGTAATATTTAGGCAAAAAGAGCTTCATGTTCCTACTACCCTGAATTTGGTCACATAACCGTAATGCATATATGCTGCTTATAATGAAATTGACCTGCATTTCAGCTTTGTGTGTAGCTGAATTTAGATAATGCTGTTCACTGTACTTCCACTTTGGACCTCATCCCCCGTGACACAGCTGAATTTCCCTTTTGACGATGCCAGCTCAATAGTGAGGCAGCACTACGTGCGAGAGCTGTCAACAGCATTCCCAACAGTAAGCAACTTTCACCACACCTCCTCTCTCACGCGGATATGCCACCGTTTGCATTCTGCACCCCTGTGAGACACTTTGCAGAGAAGTATGAAAGAAGCTTGAAATGAAGAACAGCAGCAAACAAACATTCACAGCTGTTCTCACAGATGTTTGTTTTATTCTCTATTATACACACAGACACACATACATACATATACAGAGATCTGATCACTACTTTTCAAATGTAATTTGAAATTTAAAAATGAAATTAAGAAAATGTTCATCATTCTGGATACATCTACAGTTCCATAACTTCCTACAAAGCATGTGAAAGCCTGTAGACCTACAGAGCACTCAATTCACACTAATAAGTTTATACATGCATCTTCTAGGGGTGTACGAAAATACTGACTCATTTGAGTATCACAATCTTCAGTTCTGTGATGCTGTATCAACTTCCCTGCACAGATTTTGGTTCATTTGTTGTTGTTTAAACCCTTGACCACTAGATAGCGGTGCTCTTCTTCTTCATCAGTCATTAGACTCTTCTACTCCAGTGGAAACAAGCAGCAAGGCTCATTTATGCACAAAATTAAATACAAATATAACTGAACAGGAATTAAGCGCCAGTTCGAAGGTGGCAAAGGTGCTCTGACTCTGCTCTGCCTTCTAGTGGATGTATTGTTTAACACCCGTGCCAATGTAAAGACACATGAAAAGTGTATGGACAGTAATGATTGCCCTGTTTGAAATTGAATTATTCATTTTCATACATATAAATGAGCCCTACAGGTGCACTGCTAATGTTAGCAATAATAAACCCAGCGGTTTTCCTAAAACTAGGGTGTTTTTAAACACCTGCACATTTTAGGCCAGTTAATCAGACTGGTTCGTTTTCACCCTCAGTTTGATTCCTGTGGGCAGGTGTGAATACTGTAATCACACTCAGGTGCAGACCAAAACAACCACACCAAGACCCTCAAGAGGAACTCTGCAGTAGTTTGTGGTGAGAACGTGATATGACCCCGATAAGATCCAATTAACAGGTGTACTCAACAAGTCAGATATTTAACACATTAAAATAATTTTACCATATCACATTTACTAAACTTGTCTTCTTAGTAGTTAGCATTAGGGATGGGCGATATGGACTAAAAAATTCATCACAATAATTTAGGTTTTATCACGGTAATGATAAGTGACAATAAAAAATTATATATATCAGTCTAATCTTTTGTTTTATAAATCTATCACTACATTCTGTCTTGAGAGCCCTAAAATAATACTAGAATCCACTAAATTACAATAATTAATTTCAACTAGTACACACTGTAGTGACACCTATTAAACAAGTCTGAAATATGAGAACAAATTTGACATTTATTTAAATGCTTTACACCTTCAAAAATAACTTGGCTTATAAAAATCACAAAAGTAGTACAACTGTAAACACAACCTAATAAAAATAATAATAATTTCAATAAATTCCAATGAACATGTAAAACAAATACTTTCTTTGTGCAAGAATGCAGAAATAAGGCTGGCAGGAAAATCTGTATGTGCTTTACACCTTTAGATTTTTGGTCAAAAAGACCAGCATATTAACTGTGGCTGGTTTCAAAAGAGACCGTTGGCAGGTTACATTTCCTTCAGCACTGAAGACCCTTTCTGAGGCTGTACTTGTTGCAGGGATACACAGCTAACTGACTAATCAGAGGAAAATTCAGTCAGTAAGAAAGTCCAAAATTCTGGAGGAGCGTCATGCGAACAGACGGTCAGTCAGTCTCTCTCTCTCACACACACAAACTTTCTCTCTCTCTCTCACCCACTGGCTCTATCTCTCTCTGTGCTGACCTAATAAAGACTCATTATAATCTAAATAATATTTCGCTGTTGTAATAAGTATTGTAGCTTTGGCCATGTCGAGGTCACGCAGTATGGGTGACGTCATCACCCAGAAGCACTTGCGGGTTGTCATGTCATACGCCGTCATCGCTTCACGATGGTAGGCTGCACAGACGAGTCACTTCTCTCCAATGCCATCTGTCTCTGGTTGCTTGTAGCAGGCTAGCACCTGATAATCCAGTCCATGTCTTGATGTTATCCATCCAGGTTATTCTTGGTCTTCCACGTCCTTCAGTGCTCTCATGTGCTGCCTCATCACATGACTGAAGTAACGTAACTTTCGGGATTTAACATGCATCAGTAACTCATTTTGAGTTCTAGCCATCTCATAGACTTGCTGCCTGTTATGTACTTAGCTTTAATCTTAAGCGTTCACAAGTGAGCATAAAAAATGTTTTGCATAATGCTGGATACTATTCTTTCCCACCTCGCCAAAATATGTAAGTCAATTTTAAGTTCTGTATAGTTAATCTCGTTGATGTGAGCATCAGGGACAGTACTAGGGCGGGGCTACGGAGCTATAACCCTCCTTCTCTGTCAACAGGATTGCTCGCGCAACCCCACACACGGGACGACAAACTAAACAACTTGCGCGCGCGAACACTCCGCCCCCTCCGTGAGGACTGCAGGTGGTAGCGGGCGGACATGTTTGTGGCGGGCGGGAGCGGGCCCAAATATGACGATTTTATCGCGGGAGCGGGACTAACAAATCAGTCCCGCACAGACCTCTAGTGGTAATTTATCGTATTTATCACGAGATGACAAATAATTACCGTGGGGAGTTTCTTTGACGGTATATCGCACACAAAAACATTTCGCCCATCCCTAGTTAGCATGTACATAACCTTTCTTCCTGTATTTACTTTCTTGATCCTGTCACAAACATATGTGATAAATAAGTGGAGAAAATGTTCTACTGAGGCTTGTTGTGATGCATTTTGATGTGCTTTGATTTTTCTGTGTGAAAATAAACTGAACCAATGAGGAAAAATTTACAAACTCACTATCTACAGGTGTGAAAACACCATTAAATAATAAAAATCACAATATATTGCCTTGCTTAGAGTATCACAGCAGTGGAACCTTGACTTACGAGTGAATCAACTTCAATAAGTGAGCCATCGCTCTGTAGATTTTTTGCTTTATGATGCGAGCCGAGATCCGAGTTACGAGTGAGCAGGCTTCTGCCATCCATCACTAGGAGTCACTAGCGAGCACAAGAGTGCCAGATCAGTGCAGAACAAGAGGTTGTGCATTTGCACTCTGTAGCAACACTTGCCTCATTTTTAAACATTTTGAAAGGGAGGAAGAAAAGCATTTCCTTGGACAGGACTTTGTTGAAACACCCTGCAAGTGAAAGCAAGAAAATATGACAAAAGAGGCAAACGTCAGAGAAGATTAAATCATGGGAAATAAAGTATTTAGGTTTAGCGATAAAATTGCAGCAAAATGTGCAAGTAAAATTTAGAGGTAAGTGTAGTGAGTAACTTAAGTGATAGAGCACAAAATGAAAAACTGCCCTAACCTCCTCTGCCATTCTCCTCCACCTCCACCAGCATCTTCATCTGATCTTCAAGGTAAATACACTTAATAAAAGCAGTTTATTTATTTAGATTCTATGTAAATATATGTATCATTTTTGATCATTTTGTTATTTCTAAAGTACGTCTTTCTTATCTAGAAACACAGAACAAAAAAATGGTGTGGTTTATGGGGGGCTGGGACTGATTAATAGCATTTCAATTCATTTTAATGGGGAAATTTAATTTGATATATGAGCAAATTGAATTACGAGCTCAGTCACAGAATGCATTAAACTCACAAGTCTGCCATAGTAATTACACCAAAATTGGTGTTACATTAATTTAAAATTTCTGAATACTCATGTACATATTCTGCTAAAGCAGGGCTTTCATGGGTTACACAAAAGGCCTCTTAAAAGAACAGGCTCAGAGTTCTAGTTTTGTGTCGAATCCAATTTGAAGCCAAAAGGGTGTGAGGGCTTCTTTAAAAAAAAAAAGAAAAAAAAAAAAAGATTCCATTGCCTGCAGAGACTCGGAGTCAGTGCTCAACACAATAGAAGACCCTGAAGACACAAGGTTCACAGCTACATGCAAAACCACAGGCTGCAGAAAGAATCTGAAAAACAAAGCTGTCTCTCTACTCAAGCTTGTTTTAATAGCCTTTTCCTGTGGCAGAAGAGGAACTTAAACCAACAAATTAATGCCCATATGTCTGCTGTCTGTAAAGTCAGCCAAGAGATTAGAACTGAGAATTTTATTTCCAATTTCCCTTACTGGTTTCTAAATGAGTCTATAATTCAATCAACTTTGATAGGAACAAATATTGATGTGAAATGCAGAACTGTACAGAAACTTACTCAGATTTCATTACAGTGGTGGTGAATGTCCATAAATTACCATGAAAGAATATCCAATAATTATCACAAAGCTCACTTGTGTTTGTAATTAAATTAAAAAGTTAAACAGTCATAAAATCTAATTGATTACATTGAAGTTATATTCATCATAAGGTAACATATTTGAAGTCTTTTTGTTTCAATGTTGATACGATTGAGTAGTCACTTAGTCAACCTCTAAATTAAACTTTCTTTTTTGAGATTCTGGATTTCTGATTTTTATGAGCTATAAGGCAAACTAATCAACATTAAAAAAACAAGCTCACTTGTGTGAAATCTCACTTGTGTACATGTGCAACAAATATGAAATGACAGTTTGTATGCTTATATACATTTCATATGGAAATGGTCAAACAATAATAAATATGAAAGTCATCTTTGGGTACTTACACTAGCACAGCTACTTTTGAGATATAAATATGAACAGTGGAACCTCAGTTATTGTTTGCCCTGGTTATCGTAGGCTTTTTTCAGGGAAATTTTGTCCCAGCTATTGTTCATCCGCGTGCCCAAATGACTGACCGCTAATTTCGCAAAAAACAAAGCACCCACAAACGCATTCATCATTCATTCTGGCTTTGTTTCACGTTGTTAATGCTCAAAATAACATCACACTGAAGCAAGGTGCAGAGTGATACGAAAATGGATGAAAAAATGGGTACGAAAAAAAAGGCCAAGAACCCAGAGAATGGGTGCACAAAACAAAGGCTGCCAGTTGTACCACACCAGTATGATCTAAAATGGAGCGTAAACCCATATGAGTGATAAACGTTCATTTATCAATTTCATTAGTCTTTTGTGCTTATTTCTCATTGTGTTCTGTATGTAAAACTATAGTTATTCTATATAAAATGTATTTCTGTTCATATTTTGGAGGTTCGGGTTAATTGGATTTACATAATTTCTTATGGGAATTATTGCTTCAGTTATTAGTTTTGGTTATCAGACATTTTAGAACAAATTAATGACAAACACTGAAGTTCCACTGTATCAGGGTTTGAACTTAATTGTATATTTAGCATTTCTCAGATTATCAGAATCAGCACATGAACTCTGTGTCCATGCTGATAAGAGTTTTTGTTGTCATTTATAAGCATATCTGATGCAAACATGAAAGAAAAAAAACTTTGACTGACCCTATGTCCCCTGCAGTGTTATTTGATTGGTAATCCAAGATCCAAGCCACAAACAATTTTCAGTTTGTGTGCAACTGACTAGCTCAAAGTGCTTTATTTTGTATGATGTTCTACTATTAATCTATACTGAATTAATGTAAGTTGAGAGTAAGACCTGCATGTTGTAAATTTTGATATTACAAATACCAGACATATGGGAAGTTAATATCAGCCTGAAGGATTGGTCATCAGTGCCATCAATATTGGCCCTGAAAAATACATATTGGTTGCCTCCTGTTAAGTAAAGGGGTCTTTATTTTCTTGCTTTTCCCCTTTTAGGAATGTAACATTTTGAAAAGAGTGGTGTTCAACAGCACATATCACTCATGCCCTATATTTTGAAATGAATGTTCATATTGGTATTATAAAACTCTAATAAGCAAACAAAAAACAAGCACAAAAACCAAACAGACTTCACTGTGATGCAAAAACTCAAAAGATTCATTATCTGGTCCTTTCATCTCCTTGACTCAAATGTTGACTCTCAAAGCCTCGTCTCAGTGAGGCAAGCGCACGACCGGGCAAACAAGTTCATGCAACTTCAGCTTCCATGAGCCGCCTGATAAAATGAATCACTTCCAGTAATCGTCTGGTTATCAAACTCACAGGGCGACTGGTTCAGAGGGGGATTAGACCAGGCTGAGACTAAAATGGATTATTTTCACTGCAGAACTGGCCACTGACAACCACTTAAACATCCAAGATCAGGTTTAATCTGTGTCCAGAAAAGCCAGGCCCACTATATGTATGCTCAGTGCCTAACAGCACAGTATTAAGTGGGGGAAGGCAGATACTTTATCTTTAAAAGCCCCACTGTGGGTTCATTAAGGCCCCAATTCATGGCTCAGTAAACCCAGGAGAGGAGATGGCCTCAAGGACCGTCCCTCTGCAAACACAGCGAGAGGACATTAGAGACACTATGGATTAACTTTAGGAGATGTTGACAGTTCAGCATGAGAATAAATTCAGGATTATTCACAGTATCAGATATTTGAGTTTACTGTAGAGTTGGCACTGATCAAATGTCAGGAACTGGTACCCTTCATTATCAGAAAAAACTCAAATGGGATGCAAGAGGAAATAAGAATTTGAATCAGTTCTGTAGCAAATAGGGCACAAAAACACCGAGTCATTTTTTTTTAGCTGTGCATGTCTTCCTGTGTGGTAGTGGAATGTTTGAATAGTTTAGGTCTGATAATTTTTAATTGTAGCACCTAAAATAGGCTCTTTTTAGTATAGGCAGACATTCATGGAATCAATATCAGAAAATAAAAAGTGGCATCACTTCTATTTTAAAGTTAAATACCTCATACTTCTTGAGTACTGCTACTCTATGCTTATAATCACCAGATTTTTTGAAAATCAAAATGATTTAATCTGTCCATAATTATCTTTGTGTTCATTTTGTAATAAAATAGACTGTAAACTGAGTGCACAGACATGTTAAAGTAAATAAGTTGAAATCATGAATCTTATGAAAACAATTATAATTAACACCTGCAAGGAACAGCATTGAGTAATGTTTGTTTATTTGAGCTTGAGCCATGTGTGTGGTCATTTTGGAGTTATTGAGAATCAACAGACAGGAAGCAAAACAACCGATTAGTTCATTTGAACACTTCAGGCTTGTACTTATAGCTGTAGAACAGGAACAAAATGAGAATTAAATAATTCACAGATATTTAAATGGCAATACATTTTCAGCGTAACTACACACACACATACATACATATGATATCTTAATTAATTTTACAAACTATTATATATAAAATCTTAAAATTATACCAAACTGAACACTGGATTGTTACAAATGTGACAGAACGAGCAAGGAAGAAAAAGTGCTATTGGCAGGATATCTGCTGTTGTATGAGCATTAATATCATGAACATGATGTGCATTAGCAATAAAAATACTGACAAAAGTGACAAAACATCACAATATGTCAACCTCATGGTATAGTTGTTGCAACAAGAAATCAAATGTACCAAATATTTCAATACTCAAACTTGGCAATGAATGATCTACTTTAACTTCCAATTCGGTCTCTTCACAAATCCCAGAATGCACCGCGCAACCGGCAACATCCGGTTCACCATTTTCTCTTGTTTATGTCTGTGTCAGCTATGCTACATACACTGTTTACAACTTTATTTGCTAAGTAAATACTTACGTGATATCTACTAGCTTTTGTAACTATTTGCAGATATTTCTTTGGATATTAAGCATCATGTTGTGTCAACTTGTATTTTCAATTTATGCAGTGGGTTTTTAGTGTAAACACGTTGTTGCAAGCTATCGTGTTGCATGCTATCAATTCAATGTAGGCCAGTGTGGCAAGCAGCATGACAGTGTAGCTTAATATTGATAGCATGGTGAACCGGATGTTGCCGGTTGCGCGGTGCATTCTGGGATTTGTGAAAGGGGCGAATACGTTCAATGCAAATTAGTTAAACTATTTTGCTTAGAACTGAAGAGCTCTGTATAAACAGATTATTATTATTATTATTTTTTAAAAAAGCACAGATGTGCTGGTTAAAGAGTAAAATCATAAATGTGTCTGTATATCATTCAGCATTAAAGACAATGATGTTTACAATTTATAGTATATTAATAGACTATTATTTTGTTATTGAGTATCGTGAAACTACACTTGGTATCACTATCGGTATTAAAGTCAGAATTGTGATATCGTGACCCTACTTCAGTCTTAGTCTGAAGCACTACTAGATGTTCAGTACGCTTATGGACCATTCTGACTGTAGTTACACTGCTGCAAACCGGCCAACAGAAGCTGCTCGTGTCAGTATTCGGCAACAATACAAGAAGCTACTGTTAATGACAATTAAAGTCAAATGATCAATTCTACAGTTTCTTCAGGCCCCAACTTTGCCCACTCTTTTCCACTGCAGTTGTTTACAGCTTTCTCTGTGGCCAGTACAATTCCATTGCTGCAAAGGGGGAGGAGAAGCAGTTGGGTATAATGCATATATATGTGACTCTGACACTAAAAAATAAGGTAATGCTCATTTTTTGACGAATACGAACTGCACACGTCTTAACGTTTTATGAGGCACCAAGCTTTCAGCTTCAGGCTGCACACAACAGCTTCGGATTTGAAGCCCGCCGCCTGTGTTTTAAGAAGAAAATGACAAACCAGCAGCACAAGTTAGCTCATAATTCCAATCTCTCTGTTCCACCTTAAATGCTATAGCGGTACTGAGGCACCCAGCGGACGCGCGCACGTTAACGGCTGCAGCACTTAAGGTGGATCGGTGAGATTCGAGGGAGACGTTTGTGAATAAGAAGGCGAAGTGCGCACGTAACACACCCCTTAAACGTCGAAATGAAGTTCTGGAAAACACAACAAACAACAAGCCTGACAGTTTAGCAGCGTGAAACACTGGACTCTTGTGATTTTTCTTCGTCAATAAGGTGTAGACAGGAGGCTGCTTTTTGAATGAAAAGCTGAGGTAAGTTAGCACAAACTGCCAAATTGCTTCACACAGTAGCTTAGCTTAGCAACACAGCACAGTTCAGCTTCAGCAGTGGGGTTACTCAAAATAACAGACGATTTTAATCAGTGGACGTGTAGCCCGGACTACTCACCTGGTTCTGGAGGGCAGGAAGGCTAGTTTGATTAATCCGTGAGTGCAGATCTGGATGCCCTCTTTAGCTATACTAGCGACTTTCAGGCTGTGCTCTAAAATGTGCAGCTCCATCTTTTACGTCTTCTCATTTGAGGAACATCTAAAAAACCTTTATTTAGAAACGTCTATTCTTTGTTCATTTAAAAAAAGAGAGAGATAAATAAATAAATAACTGGAGCCTTCAGCCGGTGGACAGTGCTTCTTAAAAAGAACCTTCACAAATAAACGGAGCGGAAAGGAAGGAGAGAGAGAGAAAGAAGAGGGGAAAAGTTGTCTACGGAGGAAAAAGGGAGAGAAGCGGGGAGAAATAAAAACAAAGCACAACGAGGTAAACGGGAAGGGAGGAAAATAAGCGAGGACTGTCGGCCCCCGTGTTTCCACTCCGACAGGGATTGGATCGGTCCAGCAGCTGCTTACAGTGAAACAAACAAGTTGCCACTCAAAAAAAGGAGGCGGGACAAACCGAGATCAAGTGCACCATGGGAAATGTAGTGCGCGCTGTAGTAAACTCAAATACGTCAAGTGAAGTTTTTGTCAAGTCAAGTCACCTGAGACAGAGGTTCAGAGTTGGTTAGTGTGGAATCATGAGATTCAAAGTCATCATAACGAGAAATAAACTCATATGTCTCCTTATGACTTTGTACCTTGTAAACATGACTTTGTATCTCAATTATGACTTTCTATCTCACAAATATGACTACGTATCCATTTGTTTCTCATAATTATGATTTTGTGCCATTATTATGACTTGATATCTCATAATTATGAGCAGTGGCATCTCTAGAAAAGAAAGACAGGTGGGACACAAATTCTGTGGGCAGCATCCTACTTGTAGTTGAAACTACACTCAAACCTACTTGCTCATTTAATTCAGCCACAAATGCACCTCATCAATGAAATTCCAAAAAGCATAATCTGGCCTGCATCCCCTGTCAGGAGACTTACTTACCATTGGTATTACTTTGCCTTTACTTTGGTTATTGTGACCAAAGGAACTTAAATACAATGTATTCCAGTCGTGAATAAAGAAAATAAACCTTTTACTGAGTTACGATGACTGTTTGTGTGTTATCTGTTAACTTTGATTACATTGTTGACGTGATTCATTATATTGCTTTGCTAGCAGCAGCTAACAGTTACTGTGATGTTTTTGATGGGCACACTGTGTGGCAATGCTGATACCATAAACAATATTCACATAAGTTCACGTATGCAAATCTTTCATTTTTTATTGGCTGCTCCCAGCATCAGGCAAACATAAACGTGCCCCACAGCTCATTATTGAAAGCGTGTTGCACATGCGCAGTTTTCTGTTGCCCACTTTAAATGTTTTGGGAACTACTGCCATTTTCATAACAATTGAAATAATATTTAAATAATATTGTAATAAATGTAATTATTAACAAAATTACTGATTGTCACACTCCTCATTGATATCTGGTGGGGCCATTTTCAAATACACAACCATGAAAATCACATTACAGATCATGAAATGAACCTTTACCTGTGAAATAGATAATTTGCTGTGAAAATTCAATTGTGAAGTTTGTTGCTTAGTTGCAGGTTCTAACGACAGCAGATATTTTAAATTCACATAGCAATGTGAGGCAAAATATTCAATGAGAGCAGCGTTCAAGAGCAAAACAAAACCAAAGTTGAAATAATGCCTCTGCTTGAGTGAGCTGAAATGTGCTGAAATATGATGCTACATCATCGCTTGTCCACTCCCTGACAGGGATCTTCTCCCACAGCTAATGACTCTTTGCTTAACAAATCAAGTGACTGTAGGCTGTGGACTGAGAAGATCACTTCTTGAACTGTGTGTGTGTGTGTGTGTGTGTGTACTGATTGCTGTAAAGCGCACTGGGTTGAAGAAAGCCGCTATATGAATTAAACAGAGAGAAAGATGTTTGCAGGGTTCTCTGTTCTATGTGATTACATTTTGTATGACACCTACCATGAAATATAGTACTTTTCTTATAACATCTGTGAAATATGTGATTTGAGATACTAGTTCTGTGAAATTATGGAAAATATCATGTTAATTTGATATAGCCTTATGTATGAATGACAGAAGCAAAGTTGTTTTTTTCCTGTTGTGTCCACTGCATCTAGGTTGTTTTGGGGTAAAACTGTATATACTTTCATATAGTTGAACTATTCCTTTAATCATTATGACAAATAAAGCACAATACATATCTAGGTAAAAACATAGGTCACATCTCACAGTGCAAAATATCTTTGAGTGAAGGATTATTGGAACAAATATACTTCATCGAGCATTTTTGTAAATGCCTTTGAGAACACTAATAAAGTTGTGCAGTAATACGTACTGAATGTTTCAGCAACTCACTTTACCAAGTAGCTATGTCACCATGTTAAAAAAGTACCCAGCAGTTTAATAATTCACAAAGTTGTGTCAAGTTGGTAATCAGGGCCTTTGCTACACCAAGCCATAAAAACAACCATTCCTTAGGCAGCAGTGATAAGATCCTGGGGCCACTCTGATCTCCTGAAAGACTAAATCAAGCATTGTTCAGTTCAAAGGACAGCCATCTGTTTAGATGTGTGTTCTCCCTTGAAACGCCATCATCAGCACCTCCTGAGCTGATGAGATTTCAGGCTTCTGGCTTCAACAACAAAAAACTATGCAATTCAATAAGGCTACATACTAGCGGATAAGTGGTTGATGCAATTTAGATCCGTCAGCTTAGACATTACGACACAAAGCATTGAGACCATGTATGCTTTAAGTGTGGTCAGTTATCTTCCAGAATTTATTTAGAGTAGGCCCAAAAATAGATTAGAGAGGAGTGGGCTTCTTTTCCTGATAAGCCTAAAGGTACTGAGAACAATTTTCATTTGTCTTCAAGAGTGAGGTTTCTAAGATCACAAGTCAGATTACATGAACATTGAGCAACACAGTGTTTATTCCTGTCCAGCAACATACTGTAGAGGGCATTGTGCAACACTGTTTATTACTGTCCAACAAATATAGTTTAATCATTTTCTTAATATTAATGTGGCAAGTTGTGTTGTTAATGGGTTAACCTTTGCTTGGCAGCCACAGCCTAATATTTTTTCTAATTAAATTTCAAGTCATTCAGTGTAGTTTGATGTGAAATACACCATTGTAGACAAAAGCAGAATTGTTCACTGAGCATTTAATAGGAACAAGACGTTCAGTGCCTCTCTAAAAGCGGCTTCACCAAAAATTATTAAATTGTTTACAAGTATGCCCGATACACCATTTCACAGCACTTTTGAGATAAAATTATATATTTAAAACTCATTCATGAAAACTTTACCAATATATAGCCATAATAAATATATGGCAGTCCATTGCATTTGTAATAAATAAATAGGCTTGTGTAGTGAAGTTCTGGTAAATGTCACTTCAGTAAAGAAGTCAGTCTAAGTTTTTCTAGAATATACAACTTTATATGAAACCACATTGAACCAATGTTACATATAAAATATTGAATTATGTCAAATGATCAAAGCATGAAATGCTATATTGAAGAACTGGTAATTGCAATTAATATTTGCTATAATATTAATATCATATTGAGTTCTTGGCAAAAAACAGGCCCTGAAAAGTGTTTGTTTCTTTGATTAAAAAGAAGAAGCCTCCACTACATCTAGCCCTTCATCAGCAACACTTCCTGAAATCACATAGCTGGAGAGAACACAAATCAGCAGACTGTAAAAAGCAAGACCTTTCACTTGAGATGATATTGGCAGGACAACTCGAGTGTGAAACCAAGAGCTAACTACGGCCCTTTCTTTGTCTTACGTGTGAAGAAATGTTTGCACATTAACTGTGAAGAGAAAGGCCTAGTTTTAAAACTGCCCTGACCAAATCTGGAACTCTTAAAAACCAGTCAAATTACAAACCCAAATAAGGAAAAGTTGGGACAGAATGTAAAGTAGAAAACGGTGTCTCACACTTTCTTTGACTTTTAATTTCTCTTGTTAATATACATCCATTCCTGCAACACATCCAGTTTAGGATGAGTGATGAGGTAAAAAAAGAATATTAACTGTTTGAAATCACATCATTAAGATGTGTTTGCAGGAAGAACCAACCAAAAATACCTAAAACACTTCACCAAAATGTCATGTCACATAGAAAGAATGACAACATTACAAACTGGTAAATGCCTTACCATGCCAAGGTTCTTTGGAATGTGTTTCAGGCCAGAAATGCAAGAATGGATCTACACTACTCATAAAAAGTTAGATATTTGGCTTTTGGGTGAAATTTCAGGATGAACCTAAAATGCACTTTAATCTTTACAAGTGAAGTTAATGTGACCTTCTCAACTTTTGGTTTCAGTACTTTGTGTACAACTTGCTGTTTTCTAACAAGAAGCTTAACAGCAACATTCACAACAGCTGTTTGATCCATGAATCCACCAATAAAAGTCCTGCTTCAGTTAGAAGGGGTATTTAAACTCATCATGCTGTTCACATTCTGACATGACACCAAGACAACACCTAACACCTGATCAACAGTACCTCACCACTGTGAGGCTTCAAACAGGATGTTCTCAGACAGAAGTGAGCACTGAGCTTAGAGTGTCAACAGCAGGTTGTAACAGAGACAGAGAGACTGGAAGAGTCACAGAAAGGCATAGAAGTGCACATCCTTTGGTCACATCCCCAACTGATGACCACTCACTGTTTGTGAACAGTGCCCTGCAGAACCGGATGATGAATATGCCACAACTCCAGGCACATTTAAGGGAGGTGAGAGGCACCAAAGTGTCACAAAAGCATGGTCTAGACAACCTGCATGAGTACCTCACCACACTACCAGGCACATACTTCATCTTACATGGGCCAGGGAGCATTTACACTAGACGAGGGACCAGTGGGCCTCAGTGCTGTTCACTGATGAAAGTCAATTCACGTTGAGCAGAAGTGATGGCCACCAACAATGTTAGAGACGTAAAGGAGAGCACTATGCATCAGAATCTGTTGTAACCAGTTTGGTCTTTGGTGGTGGGGTGTCTACTAAATACAGAACTGCCTACACTTTGTGAATGGTAGTGACAAGCTCATCTAATAACATCATTAATCCAGTTTTTGTGCCTCTGCAAGAACACAGGA
>BRDA01013399.1:99134-113171 GCA_036984385.1 Crenuchus spilurus | reverse complement strand
AGAGAGAGAGAGAGAGAGAGAGAGAGAGAGCAGCCAATTCACCTGACCTCCATGTTTTTGGACTGTGGGAGGAAACCGGAGACCCTGGAGGAAACCCACGCAGACACGGGGATAACATGTAAATTCCGCTCAGATGCGGACTCGAACCCAAGACCTAAGCGCTGAGAGGCGAATGTGCTAACCACTAAGCCACCGTGCCGCCCTTTTACCGTGCAATTAAAATAAAATACTATATGAAAACCTATTTTGTTTGTCATGCCATGATAGTGTTTTATTGTACAAGTAATGCATTAATAACTATGTTATTTAAAATAATTATTTATAGTATATAACTTTTTTACAACGTATATCTGTGTTTTTTACAGTAGTAATTTGTGAAAAAAATGGTTCTTGAACGTAAAATTCACGGTTGTCGAACATGCATACCGTAATTCATCATAGTCTGACCGTATATTTGACGGTAAAATTCTGGCAACCACAGCTGCCAGTTTTTTACTGTAAATTTAAAGTTTTTTTTTTACAGTGCATGTACAAGATCACTGTATTTTTTTACAGTGAAAAAATGGCAACCACAGCTGCCAGTTTTTCACCGTAAATTTGACAAGATTTTTTTACAGTGCATGTACACCAATCAGTTTCTTCCAAAATCCCAAGTAATGATTGATCATGAAATGTACCATTTCATTGCAAAGTAAATTTTCCAAGCAAATGTTTTCAATTTGATCATGCATGAAATAGTTTCACTGTTAACTGGGTTAGGAAATCAGGTTACTTTATTTTTATCATGTCAACATAATGATCCATACATATATTTATAAGTGACAAAATGCATTATTTACAGAAATTGAATGCAAAAATTATGGTTTTTGCTGGTATATGCATATTACGGAATATATTTGTTATAAACACAGTGCACGTATATGTTACATTGAAATCCTGTATTATTTGCAGGAAAAACATGTAAAAATTTGCGTTTTGGCTGGTGTTTTTATTTACGCCATTTCACCGTTAAATAAACTGTGTTTAACCTATTTTCCATTTACAGTGGTAAACTGTCATGGTTTGACAGTTTTTCACCGTAAAATCTACGGACATTTTTTACAGTGTACAGTTCAGTCTTCATTGTTGAGTTCCGTTATTATTGTTCAGTTTTTATTTTTCTGTTCAGTCTTCGTTATTGAGTTCCATCTTTATTGTTGATTTCATTTCTAATTGTTGAGTTCTGTCATTATTGTTCAGTTCAGTCTTATTGTTGATTTCAGTCTTTGTTGTTGAGTTCCATCTTTATTATTGAGTTCCATCATTATTCTTCAGTTCAGTCTTTATTTTTCTGTTCAAACTTCATGTTGAGTTCTATCTTTATTGTTGAGTTCAGTCATTATTTTTCTGTTCAATCTTCATTGTTGTGTTCAGTTCTTATTGTTGAGTTCTGTCATTATTGTTCTGTTCAGTCTTCATTGTTGAGTTCCATCTTTATTGTTGAGTTCCATCGTTATTGTTCAGTTCAGTCTTTATTTTTCTTTTCAGTCTTTGTTGTTGAGTTCCATCTTTATTGTTGAGTTCCGTCATTATTGTTCAGTTCAGTCTTCATTGTTGAGTTCCATCTTTATCGTTGATTTCAGTTCTTATTGTTAAGTTCTGTCATTATTGTTGAGTTCCATCTTTATTGTTAAGTTCTGTCATTATTGTTAAGTTCGGTCTATTGTTTTCTCTCATTTTCTTTTTGCTTTCTCTCAATTTGATTTGTAAGCAGTTACTTACATACATCACAGCTACAAACAATTAGACATTAAAATCCTCACATGACAACATGAATGTGTAAATAAGTCAGCAAACAGAAGGTTGACATAACTTCAAGCCTCTTGATCAACATCCTCACTACACAGGAGATGAAATATTTTATACATGTATTACATTTTGTCTTTAGAAAGGTGTGCAATAACCTAAAGGAAGTTTTACATTTACCCTTTAACAGGTAACGTGCACCACCAGATACATTAAATTTGACATCCTGTAGTGGACATAAGTAAATGTTTTCATTCAATCAAATCATTTTTCACATTTCAGTCTGTTGATATGAAGTTGATATTCACTCATTTGTTCTGAATGGATATTTGTATATTTTAATACAAAATTTAGTAAATATACATTTTATGTTGTAAAATTGGGAATACAAAGTCTCATTATTTCTCTTTGCATTCATTAAGTAAAATGAAACAAATTTGGAATTTTTGGAAGGCAACATATCCTGGGAGATAGCAACTACACAACATCAAATTCTCTTCAAAATGCATGTTAGTTTATTATCCCTTATTAGGCCGACAGAGAGGAAATTACAAGACCAGATCCCTATTCTCTATCTAAATCTACTGGACATTAACGTTAGTTGAATACATCACTGCGTACCACTGCTGGTGGCTGTGGGGTGAGTTAGCTGTCCAGGTAACTTAACCATTGCTGGGTATTGAAACATTTAGCTCATTTATAAATTTTCAATGACTTTTAATGTTGAATTATATTGAAAGTTACAAAGACATTTTCAGTAAATTCAGTACATGTGTGATGTGTCCAAAGTCACTGAGTAATCATGTTAACCCCCTTTTTTTGTTTGACATTTTGACAAATTAGGAAATAAGAAATTAATAACAGAATACATGTCTGAATTTTGTTTTGTATCACACTTGACACATTAAGAATCTATTGCTCATATTATGTTGTTTCAACAAACAAAATCTTACAGAACACAAACTTTTTTAACCCCTTTCACACTGACTTTACATTATTTTTCAGACCTCTGGTGCATGCAGTGCTTGGATGATCCACCAGGGGGCAAAAGACATGTATCTGATTTTATACAACAGCATTTTCATAATCCACTTTTTGCTTTTCTGGAACCAGTCAAGAATCAAGACAGTGTGGGAATCTGACAACCTATCTTAAAATAACTTAATATCTCAAAAAATAACTTCTCAAAGTAACAACCTAGTATTTCACACTAACAACATTATCCTAAAATAACAACTGAGCATCTCAAAATAACAACTGAGTATCTCAAAATAACAGCATATAAAGCTAACAACTAAGCATCTCAAGCTAACTTTACTGTGCTATCTCAAAATGACTTAATATCTCAAAATAACAACTTAGCATCTCAAGCTAATAACTTAGCATCTTAAGCTAACAACTTAGTATCTAAAACAACTTAGTATCTCAAACAACTTTATATCTAAAAATAACAACTTAATTACTCAAGTAAGTCATTACTCAAGTAATGACTTAATATCTCAAAAATAACAGTATATAAAATAACAATTTAGTATCTCAACTTAGTATCTCGAAATAACTTAGTATCTCAAACAACTTAGTATCTCAAAATAATTACTTAGTATCTTGAAATAACTACTTAGTATCTCCAAATAACAAGTTAGTATCTCAAAATAACAACTTAGCATCTCAAGCTAACAACTTGGCATCTCAAGCTAATATGTTAGTATCTCAAAATAACAGCTTAGAATCTCAAACTAACAACTTAGCATCTCAAACTAATAACTTAGTGTCTGGAAATAATTTAGTATCTCCAAATAACTTAGTATGATTTAAACTAATGATTTAGCAGTTTCACTTTCATGTTTAATAATACTTAGTTGTTGTGTTTACTGTAAGTGACGTGAATGTGCTTCCATAAACTTAAAACTGTAAATAAGCGCAGTACCGGGCCGGGCCCTGTGTACAGCAGCGCGGGGACAGTGTGAGCTGCACGCCGCGCGGTGCAGCGCAGAGCGGGGCCGGGCTACTTTAAGGCTCCGCTGTAGTCTGAGACGCGGCCGGGGAGCTGCTCGGTTTGGGTGGTCTCTCTACTTTGGTGAGCTGTTGCTAAGCAGCTAATAATAGTCGTGTTTGCTGAGTAATTTTTGCCCTTCTGGAACCAATCAGAGCCGAGAGAGTTCGGCCATCTGACAGAGCTGGAGGCGGGACCTGGAGGATCCGGAGGCCCCTCACCCCCCTCCGAATGGAGAGAGGTGCTTTTTTCTCATCTATTCGAGCTCAGAGATCGCCGTGTCCCGCGGCCCGGAGCCACACCGCGCACGCAGCACGCACGATGCCCCGAGCGCAGAGCGAGAGCTCGCCCGCACAGCGCCGCCTCCGCCGCCGCAGAGCCCCGTGAGCCCGCAGAGTATACGCGGTGGACGCTGGAGAGGACCCGCCGGATCGCGAAATGTTGGAATGGAAGGCGCGGACTCCGACTCGCCGTCCCGAACAGGAGTATGAAGTGCTTCGCGGCTCCGGGAGAGAAACTCCAAGCCAGACGCGCTTACGGGGGGATATAACCTTAACGCTACTGCTGTGGACAAGGAGAAGCCCAGCGGACACCGTGCAACATGGCCTCGGCTGTTAGTGTCTCCTCGGAGCAGACCGATCGGCCGAGGTTAACGCGGAGGAGCAGCGGACACAGCCGTGCGGCCGCCCCGGATCTGGAGTACTTACAGCGGCCGAGTTACTGCGACGCGGCGTTCGCGCTGGAGCAGATCCGCGAGGTGCTTTTGTTGTGCTTTTGGTGTTTTTATGCCCTGAAAACTCACACGAGTCGCTCCAGCTTACGGTCTACGATAATACGGCGTGTTTGATGTGCTTTTCTCTCCAAACTTCAGCTAACTTTAGCACCGCCTAGCCTGGTGTGACCAGCACACTTCGGCCGGCTGTTCTCCGCACGCCACGCCAAGCCTGCAGCGTGTCTGCAGGGGCAGCAGCAGGTCTCCTCCCGGGCTGCTCAGGCTACATCCATGTGGCTGCTCTCTTCTGTTCACTAGGATTGTAGTGATGGCTGCTTAGCTTCTCTGTCACACACACACACACACACACACATGCGTACTGACTCAAATACATACATATTCATATACATACACAAACTGTAAAAAATTCACTTGCCCTGTTGTTAACCTAACTTAAATATTGTAGTTGGTATGACTATCAAGCACTGAATTTGTTGTGATAACTCAATATTTCATGTTTATATGTTTACTAACTACGCTTCCTGAGTTTACCTCACTTAAAATTTGAAGGCAGCATGGACACTAACTGTTTTAAGTTGAAACAACACGGATATTTTTTACAGTGCTGCAATGACTGCAACCCCTCACGTGCACCTCTGCATATGATTCACATTATTAAACTGTCAGATACACACACACACACACACAAGAAATCTTTCAAATCACAGCCACAAACCCCAGATCTTCATTTCTTCCAGACTGTGTGTGGTGCAGCCTAGTGTGTCTACAACAGTCCTAACCTGGAGCTACGTTAGTTCATGTGTGGAGTCACTATTTAGGCTCATAGTTAATAATGTAGTTATGACTGTTACACCTGTGCACAAGCCAGGTATAACTTTTAAAAGTATGCAATGGATGATCTTTCTCGATGTGATGCTTACAGAAATACACTGTTACTAGCATGATGGTATCCAATGGCATGTTTATTACTATTATTATGGTTAGACCGTCATTTTTTGGACTCTGCCGTGATGGTAGGACCAGGCTACAGTGGTAATATGAAGCTAGTTTTACTGTAGTGGAGTTAGTTGCAGTACTGCGGTAAAACTAGTATTACTGTAGTATTGTGGATGTACCACCATGATAGTGTCCAAAAACTGCTGTAATGGTATTACCTTTTTTGAAAGGGGATGCCAAAGCTAATATCCTGATTTAGGTAGGATTTAATGTATTATTTTGGCTATACTGGCTGTTATTTAGCTAGCTAGGTCAGTAGAGTCGAATTTAAAAGCTTGTGAATGTGTAAAATGTTATTTTAATTAAAAATGAGGTGTGTACAGTAGCTGTAGTATGCTGTACAGAGGCTGATGTGGGGCCTGAATTGTTAAAAATGATTGATTTTCAGTAAGAAAGGTCAGAATTGATAGTATGGATGTTTGAGTATTGGTCCAGGGCTAATCAATAGTGTCCTGTCTGCTTCCTGTAGTAAACTCAGGTCTTATAATCTGGATTAGAGTTAAAAAGTGTGAGTAAGGGAATGACTGTGCCTGTGTTTTTGTCGTAGGGTACGGCGACTGGAAGGAAAGCACCGCTGTGGCTGAGAGCACACTTTCAGAGACTCTTGTTTAAACTTGGCTGTTACATACAAAAGAACTGTGGGAAGTTTTTAGTCGTGGGCCTTTTAATATTCGGAGCATTCGCCGTGGGTTTAAGGGCAGCTAATCTGGAGACGGACGTGGAAAAACTCTGGGTGGAAGGTAAGAATCCTCTTTTCTCTTCTTCTTCTCGCCTCTTTCTCCACAGTTGTGCTCCTGGTGAGATGGAGACTGTGGGTGGGATGGGCAGGTCTGTCGTGGAGGCTGAAGCAACTCTTTATTGTACAGAAGGATGGCAGAGGTCCAGAGAGAGTGTGAAGAAATCAAATTTTTCTCCACACACACACACACACGTGTGTGTGTGTGTGTGTGTTTATTATCATTTGTTGAGTGAAAAGTCTGAGCTGAGTGATGCTACACAGCTGTGGCATTTTCACAAAAAAATAATACAGTTACTTAAAAGTCTGTCAAAGGCGCCATTTTGAGTGTGTAAATGTGTGTGTGTTTGTGCGTGTGTGTGTGTGTGTGTGTGTGAGAGAGAGAGAGAGAGAGAGAGAGAGAGAGATCTGTACAGTGTGTATGTGAAATCTGTAGTGTGTGTGAGAGAGAGATCTGTACAGTGTGTGTGAGAGAGAGATCTGTACAGTGTGTGTGAGAGAGAGATCTGTACAGTGTGTGTGAGAGAGAGATCTGTACAGTGTGTGTGAGACATCTGTACAGTGAGAGAGATCTGTACAGTGAGAGAGATCTGTACAATGAGAGAGATCTGTACAGTGTGTGAGACATCTGTACAGTGAGAGAGATCTGTACAATGAGAGAGATCTGTACAGTGTGTGTGAGAGAGAGATCTGTACAGTGTGTGTGAGAGAGATCTGTACAGTGTGTGTGAGAGAAATCTGTACAGTGTGTGTGAGAGAGATCTGTACAGTGTGTGTGTGAGAGAAATCTGCACAGTGTGTGTGTGAGAGAAATCTGCATAGTGTGTGTGTGAGAGATCTGCACAGTGTGTGTGTGAGAGAAATCTGCACAGTGTGTGTGTGAGAGAAATCTGCACAGTGTGTGAGAGAGAGATCTGTACAGTGTGTGTGTGAGAGACATCTGTACAGTGTGTGAGAGACATCTGTACAGTGTGTGAGAGACATCTGTACAGTGTGTGAGAGGGAGATCTGCACAGTCTGTGTGTGAGAGGGATCTGCACAGTGTGTGTGTGTGCGAGGGATCTGAACAGTGTGTGAGAGATCTGTACAGTGTGTGTGTGACAGAGAGATCTGTACAGTGTGTGTGAGAGAGAGATCTGTACAGTGTGTGTGAGAGACATCTGTACAGTGTGTGAGAGGGAGATCTGTACAGTGTGTGAGAGGGAGATCTGTACAGTGTGTGTGTGAGAGGGAGATCTGTACAGTGTGTGTGTGAGAGAGAGATCTGTACAGTGTGTGAGAGAGAGATCTGTACAGTGTGTGAGAGAGAGAGATCTGTACAGTGTGTGTGTGAGAGGGAGATCTGTACAGTGTGTGAGAGGGAGATCTGTACAGTGTGTGAGAGGGAGATCTGTACAGTGTGTGAGAGGGAGATCTGTACTGTGTGTGTGTGTGTGTGAGAGAGAAGGATCTGCAAGTGTGTGTGAGAGAAATATCTGTACAGTGTGTGAGAGATCTGTACTGTGTGTGTGTGAGAAATCTGTACAGTGTGTGTGTGAGAGAGATTTGTACAGTGTATGTGTGAGAGAGATCTGTACAGTGTGTGTGTGTGAGAGAGATTTGTACAGTGTGTGTGTGAGAGAGATCTGTACAGTGTGTGTGAGAAAGAGAGATCTGTACAGTGTGTGTGTGAGAGAGAGATCTGTACAGTGTGTGTGTGAGAGAGAGATCTGTACAGTGTGTGTGAGAGAGAGATCTGTGCAGTGTGTGTGAGAGGGAGATCTGTACTGTGTGTGTGAGAGAGATCTGTACAGTGTGTGTGTGAGAGAGATCTGTACAGTGTGTGTGTGAGAGAGAGATCTGTACAGAGTGTGTGAGAAAGAGAGATCTGTACAGTGTGTGTGTGAGAGAGAGATCTGTACAGTGTGTGTGAGAGAGAGATCTGTGCAGTGTGTGAGAGAGAGATCTGTACAGTGTGTGTGTGTGTGTAAGAGATCTGTACAGTGTGAGAGAGATCTGTACAGTGTGTGTGTGAGAGAGAGATCTGTACAGTGTGTGAGAGAGAGAGAGAGATCTGTACAGTGTGAGAGAGAGAGAGATCTGTACAGTGTGAGAGAGAGATCTGTACAGTGTGTGAGAGAGAGATCTGTACCGTGTGTGTGAGAGAGAGATCTGTACAGTGTGTGTGAGAGAGAGAGATCTGTGCAGTGTGTGAGAGAGAGATCTGTACCGTGTGTGTGAGAGAGAGATCTGTACAGTGTGTGTGAGAGAGAGAGATCTGTGCAGTGTGTGTGTGAGAAAGAGAGAGATCTGTGCAGTGTGTGAGAGAGAGAGATCTGTGCAGTGTGTGTGTGAGAGAGAGATCTGTGCAGTGTGTGAGAGAGAGAGATCTGTACAGTGTGTGTGAGAGAGAGAGATCTGTACAGTGTGTGTGTGTGAGAGAGAGAGATCTGTGCAGTGTGTGAGAGAGAGAGACCTGTGCAGTGTGTGAGAGAGAGAGATCTGTACAGTGTGTGTGAGAGAGAGATCTGTGCAGTGTGTGTGTGAGAGAGAGATCTGTGCAGTGTGTGTGTGTGAGAGAGAGATCTGTGCAGTGTGTGTGAGAGAGAGATCTGTACAGTGTGTGAGAGATCTGTACAGTGTGTGTGAGAGATCTGTACAGTGTGTGAGAGATCTGTACAGTGTGTGTGAGAGATCTGTACAGTGTGTGAGAGATCTGTACAGTGTGTGTGAGAGAGAGATCTGTACAGTGTGTGAGAGATCTGTACAGTGTGTGTGAGAGAGAGATCTGTACAGTGTGTGTGTGAGAGAGATCTGTACAGTGTGCGTGACCTTTACTGTGTGTTTGTGTGTGAGAGAGAGTGATCTGGACTGTGTGTGTGTTTGTGTGAGAGAGAAAGATCTGGTGTGTGTGTGTGTGTGTGTATGTGTGTGAGAGAGAGAGAGAGATCTGTACTGTCTGTGGCTGTGTGTGTTTGTGTGTGAGAGAGAAAGATCTGTACTGTGTGTGTGTGTGTGTGGTCCTGTTGTGTTGGACGGAGTTCATATCCTTTGACAGAGGTGTGTGAGGGTAAATGGAGGAAGAGAGTGAAACATGGACAGTCCTGATCTCACCCCATGAAGGAACCTGTTTGTGTGTAATTTGCAGTTTTGTGTGGGTAAGGTGGCGTGTTGTGAGAAAGTGTGTGTTTTGATGTTTTGGGAGACTAAGGTGGCGAGTTGTTTGAGTATGGTGGCATCCTCTCAGAGTAAGGTGGCATGTTGTGAGAGTTTTTTTTGTTGACGTGTGAGTAAAGTGGCATGTTGTGTGAGTAAGGTAGAATTCTCGGGGAGTAAGGTGGCATGTTTGAGTAAGGTGGCATTTTGTGAGTGTGTGTGTGTGTGTTGACATGTGTGAGTAAAGTGGCATGCGCTGAGAATAAGGTGGCGCGTTGTGTGAGTAAGGTGGCGCGTTGTGTTGTGTGAGTAAAGTGGCATGCACTGAGAATAAGGTGGCACGTTGTGTGAGTAAGGTGCTGTGTCAGGATAGGGCCTGTAGTGTGGGTGGTTGTGATTTTTTAGATAGAGGAGGGGTGTGTTGCTCCTTTAATCCACATTCCAGCAGTTTTAACTAGTTTGGACGCTGCTGATTGGTCACAAAGGTGGATTATGTTTAAGAAACATTCCTGAAACATCCTCTTTTACTGACTGTATTTAGTGCTCGTTACAGAAACATGATTGGTTATGTTTATATTTATCTGTGCTTCATTTTCTTGTGATGTCAAGATAATGAAGGTTTTTGAGTAAAATAAGTCAGGAACTTTTCTGTCCTGAGATCATGAGAAAAATCATTTGTTAGTGAATTTAATTGATCAGTAAATTTTGACAAGTGTCAGTGCGTTTGTTTCTTAGTTTTGTCGTCTTTTGAAGAAGCACAATAGCGGTGAATAAACGACAATAAAATACAGCAGCATACTTCAAACATACAGTAAAAATCAGCATGGTCCTGCAAAAATACAGTCAAATGGAGCAACATACAGTAAAAATACAGTAAAACGGTGTTTAATTGGTGGAGTTATTTGTATTATAAAGTTGTGAAAGTTGATGTAAAGTGTCTAACACTGTTTTTGAGTGAGTGTTAAATCAGTGACTTGGTGTAAATAGTAAAGTTTCGGCTGAATATGGCACTGCGCTGTTTACATTTCTGAGGTGTTTAAACCGAACGCTGATGCCTCACTGTTGATTTAGAGTACAGTGTTCAGTAAGTACAGCTGCTGGGCTTAAAGGTGAGTGTTCAGCTGATGGCTGATTCCTGCTGGACCAGCACCTCCTCAGACTCGGGTCAGGAGACGAGAGAGCTGCCAGATGCAGAAACACTGAAATCTGTTTATTTGGATGAAACTGCAGAGCTGAGGGAGAGATCGGTCTTGGCTGTCCTGGGTTTTGTGCTGGGAGATGTCGGCCCGTGTCCATTAGGATGCGTGTTTATGTTTCGTTTGGAACGGTCTCGCGAGCGACCTCCACATGACCCCGTGATGGAGCTTTGTCTCGTACCTTCTCCTCAAGTTCAGCTTGAATGGGATTCAGCGTGAGCTCATCTTGGCTTTCATCACTTGCCATTTAGGGCTGTGTGGTCCAACAAATATAATTTGTTTGGTTGCTTTACAAATTTTACAGTTAAGATTGATGTGATTTGAGCCTTCACGGTGTTATCAGCTCCAACATGGACCAAGTCCACTTGCCCTGTCAAAGAACACCAGGAAGAAGTCTGGGTTTGAACTTGTAATGATATTCACGCTGAATGAGAGACGTCCATCCCATAATGTCTTAAATGTGCAGTGTTTAGTAGTAAGGACTCTTAATAATCCTGGCATGATACCAGCGCTTTGACTTTGGTACTGATACCAAGTGTAGTATCACTGATACTCAATACCAGATCAATACTCTGATTGTAAACTCTAAACACTCATCACTGTCTTTAACACTAAATGTTTGTCATAAAACTCAGACACATTTCTACACTTTACACTTTAATTAACATGTCTGTTCTATTTTAAATATCTGTAATGCATACACAACTCAACAGCTGTCAACTAAATACAGCAAATACAGTATAATACAGTCAACTCCAATAAAATACAGTACAAACACCATAAACAGCAAAATTCAGTATAATACAGTCAACGCCAGTAAAAATACAGTACAAACACCATGAACAGCAAAATACAGTATAATACAGTCAACTCCAGTAAAATACAGTACAAACACCATGAACAGCAAAATACAGTATAATATAGTCAACTCCAGTAAAATACAGTACAAACACCATGAACAGCAAAATACAGTATAATACAGTCAACTCCAGTAAAAATACAGTACAAACACCATGAACAGCAAAATACAGTATAATACAGTCAACTCCAGTAAAATACAGTACAAACACAATGAACAGCAAAATACAGTATAATATAGTCAACTCCAGTAAAAATACAGTACAAACACCATGAACAGCAAAATACAGTATAATACAGTCAACTCCAGTAAAAATACAATACAAACACCATGAACAGCAAAATACAGTATAATACAGTCAACTCCAGTAAAATACAGTACAAACACCATGAACAGCAAAATACAGTATAATATAGTCAACTCCAGTAAAATACAGTACAAACACCGTAAACATACAGAAAAAATACAGTCAAAATATGGTAAACATGAAGCAAAAATACAGTACAAATACAGTAAACATAAAGCAAAATACAGTACAAACACCGTAAACATACAGCAAAATATAGTCAAAATACGGTAAATATAAAGCAAAAATGCAGTAAAGCTACAGTAAATTACAGTAAAAATACAGTACAAACACCATGAACAGCAAAATTCAGTATAATACAGTCAACTCCAGTAAAAATACAGTACAAACACCATGAACAGCAAAATACAGTATAATATAGTCAACTCCAGTAAAAATACAGTACAAACACCATAAACAGCAAAATACAGTATAATACAGTCAACTCCAGTAAAATACAGTACAAACACTGTAAACATACAGCAAAATACAGTCAAAATACGGTAAACATAAAGCAAAAATACAGTACAAATACAGTCAATTTACAGTAAATTGCAGTAAAAATACAGTACAAACATTGTAAACAGCAAAATACAGTACAAATGAAGTAAACACAGTAATACACAACAAAATAGGTTCAGCATACAGAAAAAATCCAGTAAAGTACAGCAAAATATAGCAAAATACAGAACACATACAATGTTCAGTTGGTGCAACTTGTATAAGAAAGTATCGAAACTATCAAAATGTTTTAATACTTCAATTTGACAGCTGACTTGATTGCATTGAAAACTTAGTTGCACTATTTTGGCACATTTTACTGTATTTTAATGTATGTTAACCATGTTTACCATATTTACGGTATGTTACTGTATGTATTTGTCAGCTGTAGAGTTGTGTATGGATTACAGAGATTAATAAAGAACAGACATGTTAGTTAAAGTGTAAAATGTGGAAATGTGATAATCAGTGAAACATTTGGTGTTAAAGACAGTGATGAGTGTTTATAGTTTATAGTCAGAGTATTGATTTGGTATTGAGTATCAGTGATACTACACTTGATATCGGTATATTAACATTCTGGTATCATGGCCTCTCTGTGTTAGTGGATATAAGATTAAGTCCCATTATCTTGAAGACCTGTATAAATAAGATGGGATGTAAGACTTATTGGCATATATTGATTACTAAGTGTCAAATGTACCAAATAGAAGTCAGCAGACAGAGATGTACATGTACAAAGAAATACCAGCAGTTTTAAAAAGACTTTCATACACAGCTATGAGGCTTGTCCGAGCTTCTCAGACTGGTTTATACAAAACTTCAGAAAGATAAAAATCAGGACTCGTGTCTGCCTGTTGTTGTAAAATCCACCCGACAGGTGACCTTCTCCTTACACTGCACACTGTTCTTTATGAGTAGTGAAAGGAAAAAGTGCTTTAACTCTTGCATTTGAAATGTAATAGCTGCCATCTGAATGCTCATATTCTTCAAATTGTCAGATTTACAGCTTCAGCTGTGATCCAACAATCTCCCATGTCATCCAGAGCAGCTTAAGTATGACTCACACGACAGGATTAAAAAAATCCCAAGTGATGTTGAAAACGTCACCCCACGCATAATGACATTTTTAATAGAGTTTTCTCTTGTTGATCGTTGTTAGTTGCAATGTCACCCACACTATACCATCTGAACACCGCACACTTTCGCTCACCATTTAACCTCTTTTAACTTCACTTCTACACACTGACTTGTTCAGTTTAGCTCAACTCTCATTGGTTTACGATCTCATTACAGTCACATTTTGCACCAGAGAATTAGCTCTGCCCCCAACTACAGGACTCTGAGTCTAAATACTGAACATGTTTGTTTATGATTCTCAATGGGGAGCAGCCCTGACTGCACTGGGAGAAGATCACAGGAGTAAAGTCTGGATTATAGACGCTCAACACTACAGGACCATCTGAAATGATCAGACCTTTTACGATTCCCAGGAGAAGCAAATCAGCCTCAAAGTCGTTCTGACTGTCCTGTAGTGTGAACCCGGCTTTACAAGGATGTTGCCGGACCTGGAGTGGCGGCTGTATTTTCGGCATTCCAGGTTTACAAAAACACAGACGTAAAGAAAATACCAGTGCCTTCTGAATTTAATTAAAACAGTTTCGCATAAACATTTGCCTTCCTGTGGGGGGGGGGGGGGGGGGGGGGGGGGGGGGGGGGGGGGGGGGGGGGGGGGGGGGGGGGGGGGGGGGGGGGGG
>BRDA01013399.1:88664-99124 GCA_036984385.1 Crenuchus spilurus | reverse complement strand
GCCCCCCCCCCCCCCCCCTTTGGTCAGTTGGTGGAAAGGAACTCCCCCCTGCGATGAAATCATTGAGATATCGAGACTTGGGCTGCCCCGTTCTTTTCCTAACATGAATTTAGGGGCCACGAGGCCGTGTCCCTTAGGGCCTGAGGTCATCAAGTGGAGACTGCACTATTTAAAAGCTCATCTGATACTGGCTGAAAGAGCCTGGTGCGGAGTGAGGGCTTCCAGCCCGGACCAGAGAGGGAGCCGTAAAGAAAAGGCGGAGCTCTTGCACAGTATTTGTTGTAGTATTGAATGAGAGGTGTAATTAAGAGTGACTGGGTGTACCCAGCAGAGGGCAGTGTGAATTTTTCAGTGATTATAATCAATTCTTGCATTGATTATGTCAATGTGTACACACTGGAAGCTAAACTACTGGCTGCTGAGCAGGAGGTGATGTGTTACATCCGTAGGCCGATTGATAATGGACTTGTTTTCCTGCTATTACTGGAGAATGTTTGAAATGTGATGCTGCGTATGGTTAAAAAAGCCATGTTCTCCTTTAATGTGGATGAAGCAGCTGAAGAATGCAGCCTCCCCGTTCTGTGGTGAGCAGAGCGGGATCCGATTGAATTATCCCTGTTTTGATGTGCACGGGAAAGCTTCGCCACACATGGTTGAACTGGAAGAGAAGTATGCAGAAGCCTTAGGGCTTCAGGTCTTAGGAAGATGAGAAGGAGACTGAACCAGCCTGAAGCTGGGTGGCCTCCGACTCAGCTGGTCTCTCGTTCTTTTGCTGTGCTTGTATTAAACCCTGCTGTCTCTTTGGAGCGGCTTGGCTAAACACCTCTTAAACACATGGCCTAATATGTGGGTCTGAATTCAGCTGTACTGTGCATTGATACATTATACAACACTTCCTCCTTGTACTGTGCATTGATACATTATACAACACTTCCTCCTGTACTGTGCAACGATACATTATACAACACTTCCTCATGTACTATGCGCTGATACATTATACAACACTTCCTCCTGTACTATGCGCTGATACATTATACAACACTTCCTCCTGTACTGTGCACCGATGCATTATACAACACTTCCTCCTGTACTGTGCACCGATGCATTATACAACACTTCCTCCTGTATTGTGCACCGATACATTATACAACACTTCCTCCTGTACTGTGCAACGATACATTATACAACACTTCCTCCTGTACTGTGCATTGATACATTATACAACACTTCCTCCTGTACTGTGCGCTGATACATTATACAACACTTCCTCCTGTACTGTGCACCGATGCATTATACAACACTTCCTCCTGTACTGTGCACCTATGCATTATACAACACTATCTCCTGTACTGTGCAATGATACATTATACAACACTTCCTCATGTACTATGCGCTGACACATTTATACAACACTTCCTCCTGTACTATGCGCTGATACATTATACAACACTTCCTCCTGTACTGTGCACCGATGCATTATACAACACTATCTCCTGTACTGTGCAACGATACATTATACAACACTTCCTCATGTACTATGCGCTGACACATTTATACAACACTTCCTCCTGTACTATGCGCCGATACATTATACAACACTTCCTCCTGTACTGTGCACCGATGCATTATACAACACTATCTCCTGTACTGTGCACCGATGCATTATACAACACTTCCTCTTGTACTGTGTGCTGATACATTATACAACACTTCCTCCTGTACTGTGCACTGATACATTATACAACACTTCCTCCTGTACTGTGCACCGATACATTATACAACACTTCCTGCTGTACTGTGCACCGATACATTATACAACACTTCCTCCTGTATTGTGCAACGATACATTATACAACACTTCCTCCTGTATTGTTCAACGATACATTATACAACACTTCCTCCTGTACTGTTCAACGATACATTATACACTTCCTCCTGTACTGTGCATTGATGCATTATACAACACTTCCTCCTGTACTGTGCACCGATGCATTATACAACACTTCCTCCTGTACTGTGCACCGATGCATTATACAACACTTCCTCCAGTACTGTGCACTTCCTCCTGTACTGTGCACCGATGCATTATACAACACTTCCTCCTGTACTGTGCACCGATGCATTATACAACACTTCCTCCTGTGCTGTGCAACGATGCATTATACAACACTTCCTCCTGTACTGTGCACTGATGCATTATACAACACTTCCTCCTGTACTGTACATTCTCAATAACTTTAATTGTGCAAAAAGTTCTGTGAGTGTTCATGGTTCTGTATGTAACTGTTTTAACTAAAGAACCTATGAAAAAACATCTTTTTAAGTTGTAGAAGTGGGTGATATGGCACAATGTCATATTTGTGAATATTTTTATGATACACAATATGCTACAGTGTTTATTATTTCTAGCATCTATCTTTATTACAATACTACCAACTGTATTCACTAACATTACATGTTGTACTGCACTAAAATAAATTAAAAGGACTACTTATAATGAAGCACATCATTTAAAAGTGTCTAAGTACTGATTATCAATCACACGCTCAGAACAGCATACTGTGATGTACTTTATCACAATAACAGTAAGTAATGTCATATGCCCAGCTCTGTATCATTACTGATTCATTTATTCTAGCTCATGAACAATACAAGTCGGCTAAATGTTTATCTGCCACATCTGTAGCAGTAAGATTAATTAATCAGACATTTAATTAGCAGGAAACCTGCTGACTAAGAACATAGTTCTACTTTTATTACAAGTCAGTGAACTGATGCTGAAACAGCTTCCTGCTGTAAGTGTGAGTCGGCAGGTTTTTTGTTATTATTGCCTATAATCATCAATTGTATAGGGAAGTCATGATACCAGAATTTTGCTTTCAATACCAAGTGTAGTATCACTTATACTCTATACCAAACTGATGCTGAAGCTGTAAAAAAAAAAATAATAATAATAATTTGCAACCTTTTGTTATCGATACTAAATCAATGCTCTAATTTAAAAACTCATCATTGTCTTTAATGGAGATGTTTATTTGACTGAACACAGCCAGATTTGTAAATTTTTTTGCTTTCAATACCAATATCAGATGTAGTATCACTGATACTCAATACCAAACTGATGTTCAGGCTGTAAAATAAAAAACAGAAGAAGAAGAATTTGCAACCTTTTGTTATCTTGAGAGAAAATTATGTTGCGATGTAGAGGTGTCAAAATACGATAATTTTTTTATTTCAATATCTATGCAAAGTGTAGTATCACCGATAGTCGACAACAAGTCAGTAATCGGTTTATAAAGTAAAAACACAACCTTTAGATATCTCGAGATCATGAGAAAATTGCTGGGATGTCACGGTACTAGAATTTTGATTTCAATACCGATACCAAGTGTAGTATCATTGATACTCGATACTAAATCAATTTTCTAATTTAAAAACTCATGATTGTCTTTAATGCAGATGTTTATTTGATTGAACACAGCCAGATTTGTACACTTTACACATTAAGTAACAAAAACACAGCTAAATACTATTAAATGGGTATTTATTTGTACAGGAGTATTGAAACAATACTTTTGACTCTTGGAGCAAAGTTTTGACAGATAGAAATGGAGTTTTAAACTGCTGGAGTAAGACTTAAACCTGAATAAACTGAACCTAAAGCTTAAGAGCTTAGCAGTTTAATAGGGTAATATAGATAGTAGTGTGGAGGTTTGACCTGCTGCCTATCACTCAGAGTATAATAACAGTATGTACAGGTGACTGTAACTCTCCTGTCCGCGTGTTTATTAAAGCTCAGGCCTGGAGTCGCTGAAATAGTTTGAGAAAGACGCCCGCGTGTGGAAGACGGGGACAAATGGAGCAGTCCCCATTCACAAGCGGCATCCTGACAAGCTTCCAAGTCCTGTGTTTATGTTCTGCATACCTCTGCCTGGTGTTATTCAAAAAGCAGAGACACCAGAACGTCTCTCTCTCACTCTCACTCTCTCACCTACCCCTGCCCCCTACCTCCCACTCCCCTTCTCCTCGCTTTTCTTCCGAAACGTTTCCCCACACTAAACACCATCCCCCTTCTCTCCACCCCTCATGCACCACCTCCCCTCCTCCCTCCTCTCTTGGGAGTCCAGCCCTGGGATGCCAGATGTATTACAGAGTGAAGCACAGCAATGTAAACACCGTGTCTTGCCACGGATGCCGGGTGGTCCGGCCCTCCCCCTCTCCTCCCTCCCTCTGGCGGCGGCCAAGGGGCGGAGGGGTTAGGCAAGAAGGAGAGAGGGGGAGGGTAGTGAAGGAGCATACTAGCTGTAGTGTTATTTGTGTTTCGGAGCTGGGTGGCTGGCTTGCTGCTCGTTTTCTTTAAAGCAACACAGTCCAAATGACGTTTGGTTTAGCGTAAAGACCTCAGCTTTTACCTCTAGCACCCTGAATGTGCTCACATGACTTTATTATGGGATGTATTTAGTGGACAGTAGTATTAGTCTTGATTTTTTATTGCCTTAAAGGTCTTATAAGTGCATGCACAGGAGTTTGACTTCTGGATTTAACTCTTGCACCCATGCACTAAGGGGCAGCGAACGATAGGGAAGCACCGGGCATCCCTGATCACCGCGCTCGGGCAGGAGTTCTGTTTTTTTCTGCTGGTTCAACCCACAGATTGTATATAAGAACTGGACAGTTTACTCCAACTGTGACATTTTGAAGCCAAAAAATGGCAGCCATATTGCTTGCACAGAGCATGCGCCGTATAGATGGAAATCAAAATTTGTCCCCCTCTGTTGGGTTGATGCCCTTTTTGAACATCTGTTAGTACAAGACATCACTTCTCTTCAACATCACAGTGATTAAATCTTATTAACAGAGTCACTGCATGTAAAATAAGCCGAGTTGTGTTTGTAGTGTTGTCAATCAACTCAACAAGCTCATCACCACACCCCTTTAAATGTCCCCAAATAACTTCTATAAAACACATTTATCATAAATAAAAATACTGGGGTGTTAGTTAATAGTTACAGCTTCTACAACGCAACCACTTATTTCAAAACTTCTTGTAGCTCCCATTCAATAAAATGGTTGAGGGCTGGGTTTAACATTGTACTGCAACCAGCCACTAGAGGGCATCAGAGCAGTTTTGGCCTGCTGCTATTGTGTCCAGTTCTCATATACAGTCTATGGTTCAACCTTGGGTCCACAGCTGCCCCTCTACACCAGGAGTTCAAAGCCAACCTCTAAACCCACTCACCTAAACCTGGACGACTGGATCCTCCTGACTAGGCTCTCTGGACTCAAAACACACTTTTTCCAAAAGCTAAAAGCCTTATATTTGTGTTTTGATGACACACTCTAAATCCTAATAGCTACAAACTCTAAAGAATATGACTTTTCTCAGCTCTGGTACATTCGGATGCCTGCTGCTCTGGGTGATATCTTATTTTGCTGCGTGTTTGGGTAGGTGCATATGCAGAAACCTCAGTACTCTAGGCACACACACATTTTTGGGGGGTTTGCACTGCAGATCTAGTTCATTTGAATAGTTTTTTTCTCTTCTTCAGGCTACGGGACCTGAATGAAGCCAGCAACGTGGAAAAATCTGGCCATTCAGGCCACTCTGAATGTACATCTCTGGATTGCAGTAAGCTGCATTTGTAGGCAACGGACTGCTAAATACACCCATTTTTTGGGGTGCAGAGCTGGACAGGTGATTAGCATAATTAGGGGAGAGCAGGCCATACATATGGTAATGCGCTGTGGAGTAAATGGCAGCTGCGGTGTAAAATTTGTGTCAGGGGTCGAGCGGGCTGCTTGGGGGCATTGTGCCACAGCTGCGGGTCAGGAACTCTCTCTCTCTCTCCCTCTCTCTCTCTCTCACCTCTTACTCTCTTTCACTCTGAGCTGAGATCAGATCTCTTCTTTCAGCAGAAAGCTTTAAAATGCCTGCTGGCTGACTGGATGGTGTGTAGGTATGTAAGGAGGCTTGGCTTGGAGATTGAATTGAGACTCTTAATTACTCAGCGTAACTTTTAGAGACTTTTAGCAAAACAGACTACAATTATGAGACCCAAATTATACATATAAACACTGATGAGCATGTGGACAATAGACTGTTACTAAGATTAAATAATGAATTAATTATATTATAATAAATAAGTATATCACATAATAACATTAAAGCCAAATTATTATTATTATCATCATCATCATCATCATCATCATCATCAGCAGTATTATTGCTGCATTTTTGCCAAGTTTTATATTGAACAATAACAAAATTAGCACCAGTTTGCATTTTTTAGTTTATATAAATATTAAGGATGCACCAAAATGGAAAAACATTTTTCTTTCAAATGATTATAAAATTACTAACTAAACAATTTCCAAAATAAGTCTTGTAGTTAGTCAGCAATGTCTGTATTTTAATACGTTGCTTTGACATCATTAGGCTTAATAACATGAGTTTGATTATTCTTTTATATTTGTATATAAAACAAAAACAATAATATGTATGTTACTTTATTACTAATATTGAATAAAATGATGAAAATGTCTAAAATGAATGATGTAAGTCACCTGGATGTTTTGTGTGTTTAATGTGAGTGTCATTGGCTACAGACACTGAAACACTTCACATTTCTTCTGCTAATTGTGAGACGGTCCCTAACACTGCAGCCGCCAAGCACAAACACAAAGCTAAGCGGCTGTATTCTGGCTTCATCATAACAAGTGTAGTTTAGTAAAGGTTGTGCTTGTAGTTTGTTGTCTTCTTCCAAACTGTAACTGTGCTGGTGAATCTGTTTTGTTGGTGAAGAAAAGCACAATTCTGAATGTTAAACCAACATTAAACTAACGTTACTGGAGTAAACTCACACTCTGGTTCACGTCTACAGCTGTCAACTAAAAAAAGAAAAAAAAACCTTTTTGTGAAACCAGTAACTGTTCTTCTGTAGTTTATGCTAAATATCTGCATCAATCTGTCCTCAGGTGCTGATGTGGTGTTTAATAAATCAAAACATCAGCATAACTTTCATTACATGCTTATGGCTACATATCAGAATACTCCTGCAGGTATTAGTATCACTTATAGATGAGTAATGTGATCATATTTATAATTATTGTAATAAATCACATCACAAAATGTTGTCCTGAGTATATCTGGGATATTGGCGGTACTGAACACTTTGATTTTGATTAATATGAGAATATAATTAGTCTGTTTATTTGGGTTTAATGTAGCACAGCCTGTAAAATATTGAATACAAATGAGTGAATGTATAGTTTTTGGTAATAATAGTACATTTTGGCTTATTTTTCTGTTTTGTCAGAAATAATAGACATTGTGGCATGTTGTGTATCATAAAAAACTTCCTGAAGTATCACAATATGACATTTTTCCATATCGTTCACCTCTGATTTAGGTGTGAATATTATAACCTCAAGTGCTGAAGCATCACAATAGCAACAGGATACAAATACTACACATTATTCAAAATAATGAGTATGACTGATTTCTGCTTCTCTACCTGTTCTACCTAAATTTACCAGGATTGTAACTGGGGCTGAATTTTTTTTTTTTTACATTTTTGAATCATTTTTAAATCAAAAGCCCATTTAAAGGTGCAGTTTTTAAATCACAGGATTTAAGTATGAATAATTTGAAATGGAAGCTTGTGAACTAGGACCTATGCAGGGTGACCAAATTTTTGAAGTTTGATACTGCGGCCCAGTCTCAGTGGGGTTTTGGTTAGGTGACCCATAGTTTCTGACCACATCATTAGATTTAGTTTTAGGCTATTACAGGTTTGTGTCATCAGAACCTGGCACTGTGCCCGCTTATACATCTAGATGCCAGTTGTTATAAAAGACGTGAATGTAACCTCCCATCCTGTACCAGTTCACAGCCGTATGTCCATCCCAGCCTGTATCTTTCAGACTGTGCTTCAGAAGCAGGTGCTTTGGCAGTGCCACCGCAGGACTGGCGGTGGGCGGTGCAGAGTCGGTTCGTGGAGTGGGCTTGTGTGAGGGAGAGGGGAGTTGGTTCGTGGCGCTCTGACCCCGCTCGGGGACTTCCGTGTGACCGCAGGGGGTCTCTCTGAGTTGGGGTCTAATCCAGCTAATCCCGCCCGCAACACAGTCATAAAAAGTGCCTCCCTGTGCCGCCGCTGCCACACACAGCACTCCCTCCCTGCCTCGCCTCGGCGGCCCCCAGAAAACAACCGAGCCGCCCCAGCGCCAGGCAACCGGCTCTCCAGAGCCTGCGGGATTGGCCAGAGCTGTCGTAGTTGGCAGGGTTGGGTGGAGAGAGGCAGAGGGGGAGTGGTGCGGAGCTTCAATTTGGCGTGCCGGCGGGCGGGGGTTTGGGGCTTTCTTTTTGTGAGGAGCCCCATGCAGCCCTAGCGGGAAAGCCAATCAAAAGCCGCTCCGAAGCTGAATGGTGAGAATTGCGGTGTGAGGCTTGAAAACCGGGGGGTGATGGCAGGCCCCTTCCAATCCGCGTTCCCCCCATTGGTGAAAAGGGAGGTTCAGGGGTTAATGTTATGCAACAGAGTGAATGGGCCTGGTTCAGTCTCCAACACACACTGACATGCACACCCAATTCACTTCAAGCCCTCGTTACTGAGCGTCCAGATTTACGGCAGATTAACTAATATCCCAAATATCCTCAAAACCAGCTTTAAACTGTGTGTTTGTGCACTTATATAACATTAGAGACATCACTAGAGTAAGTGCAAGTAAACACCCATTGTATATAAAAAGTAACAAGGATGTCTTATTTACAGCTAGTTTAAAGAACAGTATGGTTCTCCTCAATGCTCTCAGGTGTCGTATGGATGAGTTAAATTCATCACCAGCATTAATTTAACATGAAGTACTGATTATCCCTCTAAAGCCCAAGGGATATACACTAGGACCTATGCAGGGTGACCAAATTTTTTAAGTTTGAAGTTTGATACTGCGGCCCAGTCTCAGTGGGGATATATAAGAGATATACACAAAACTGATTAATTTTGTTTTGTATCATATTTGATACACCCAGAAGCTTTTGGTGACAGTATATCATTTAAACAAACAAAAAAAATCACCCCCAATACATCAGGTTTCCTTTCATTATTACTCAGATTTAGAAAAAAATGTATAATCCACCAGGGGGCGACAGACATGTATATGATTTTATACATCAGCTGATTTAATTCATTTAAAAAACACTTCTGTTGTTATTTACTGTTATGTTGTAATAAGTGATGTAAGGTAATGTATCATTTGTCACACTGATGATGGAAACTCAACTACGTATAAAATATGATACACTAAGACCTACAAATAATATCACAAGTAAAATATGACTGAAATATTGAATTTAATTGAATTCCTTAGAGGTGGGTAATCCAGGTCCAGAAAGTAAAATTCCACCCTGGGATTTTGTTTCAACTGCCTTGTTGGTTCTACTGCAGATATGCTGCATCACAGCCACACATGCAGTTGCAGCAAAATCCTGGAATGGATTTTTACTTTCTGGACCTGGATTACCCACCTCTCATCAATATATCATGAAATTTGCTGTGCAACTCCTTAGAAACAGCTCATGTACACAATTAAAATGTTAAAATATCTAAAACTGCGTAACGGCTACAAGAAATAAGCTTCTGTACTATTTCAGGCTTAGCAGTGATATTCCACATCATTCAGTTTAGATGATAATATTCTTAAGAAGGGGATACAAGGCAGTGCTTTATTTGGTTCTGACCGGCAGAGCTGTATAGAATCAGAACATCTCCGTCTGGCTGTCTTTATTTAATCCAGAAGTTGAATCTGTGTCGTTGTATCACGTGGCACCGCTGCCAGTGTGTGAGGACAAAGGCTCCCTGAAGGTGGCCACCAGATCTCTTCTGAAAGACTTGGTGGCATTATCAAGTACCTCAACACTCAAGTGCCAAAGTCTTAAGCTTCAGGCTGACCTCCAAACCCGTTCAGAGTGTAAGAAACATCACAGATGTGGAGTTTATTGTCAGTAAAAGTGGCACAAAACGCTAAATCGTCTTTATTATCTTACCTGTATTGCTTACATCATTCTCAGTGACGCTGCTGTGGTGGTGGCTGCTGGAGATGTTACACACCTACAGTGAGGAAAATAAGTATTTGAACACCCTGTGAATTTGAAAGTTATCCCACTTAGAAATCATGGAGGGGTCTGAAATTTTCATCTTAGGTGCATGTCCACTGTGAGAGACATAATCTAAAAGAAAAAAATCCGGAAATCACAATGTATGATTTTTTAATCATTTATTTGTGTGTTACTGCTGCAAATATGTACAAAGTATTTGAACACCTGCCAATCAGCAAACATTCTGGCCCTCAAAGACCTGTTAGTCCACTAGACAAGATTGTAAACCTTCTCAAGGCTGAAAAGGGCTACAGGACAATTGCCAAGCAGCTTGGTGAAAAAAGATCAACTGTTGGAGCAATTATTA
>BRDA01013399.1:68846-88564 GCA_036984385.1 Crenuchus spilurus | reverse complement strand
TCTCTCTCTCTCTCTCTCTCTCTCTCTCTCTCTCTCTCTCTCTCTCTCTCTCTCTCTCTCTCTCTCTCTCTCTCTCTCTCTCTCTAATGAAATATGTTTTACCTTGGCTTTTACATGCATGATGAGCTTCTGACTGTTCTTATTCTTTTTATACAAAAGCCCTTTTTTATTTACTTATTTAATTTAATTTAATTTTTATTTAATGCCTTAAGAGATCTGGCACATTTGAGTGCTGTGTGATGATTGTATCTAATAAATGATAGTTAAAAGTAAAAAAAAGTCTCTCTCTCCATCTCTCTGTCTGTCTTTCTAGTGGATGGCAGAGTGAATCAGGAGCTGAAGTACACAAGGCAGAAGATCGGGGAAGAGGCCATGTTTAACCCTCAGCTGATGATCCAGACACCTCGAGAGCAGAGTGCCAACATTCTGACGGTGGAGGCACTGAAGCAGCACCTGGATTCAGCCATCAAAGCAAGCAGAGTGCATGTTTCTATGTACAACAGGTATAGCACTCACCTGTGTCCACCTTACACTATTGAGTGACTCACAGTCACTGTGTGCAGGTCGTTATTGTTGTTGTAACAGTATAATCTGTCTTAAAGTCACAGTCAGCTGTTTACTAATGTTTTTACCTTTCATACTTAACTCTCAGCTTCAGTCATCCTTAGTATGAAGAGCAGACGTTCGTTAAATAAAGATTTAATTGTTGTTTAAAGTCACACTTTAAATAGCTTAGATGATATGTGATGGTGAGTAAATGACTATAAACAGTATAAATAGTGTGTATCTCTCAGAGCTACAGCTGCCACATTCCTAATATCAACACTCCTGAACCAGAGACAACATCACAAGTGTCTTACCTGGACTAAGCAGAACTGGTCCAAAGTTTTCAGATTTCATTTGTAAATCAGGTCCTAGTGCCTGAGACACACAATCCAAGCTGTCTGAAGTCCAGTGTGCAGGTTCTGCAGTCTGTGATGGTTTGAGCTGCTGATGTTGGTCCACTGTGTTTAGTCCAGGAGATTTTAGAGCATTTCATGCTTCCATCTGGTGACAGGCTTTATGGAGATGCCCAGCAGCTGCCCACAATGCCAACACTACTACTGATCATCACATTATAAGTCACACTGATCACCATTTAAACAAATAAGCAATAAAATATGAGAAATATATATATTTTTATATTATTATTTTTCCACAATTTTCACATTTTTATACATTTGGCCTTTGGAGAAAATGTACAGAATATTTATTATTATTTTTTATTACTATTATATTATTTATAATTTTTCTTTTTTATATAATCAATCAATCAGTTTATCTACGAATGCCAAACCTGGACTGTGTGTTCATACGTTACAGAGCTATGGCACGTTTTAATGAGTTCTCAGTGTTTGTGACACTATCTCTGTTACCTTCTCAGGAAATGGAATCTAGAACATTTATGCTACAAATCAGGAGAACTCATCACAGAAAACAATTTTGCTTACCAGGTACGAGAGCCATGTTACTGGACCTGCTGATCATTATGTTCTCAGCCAGTCGGGCACTGACGTTAATAATACCTGATGTTTACGTTTCAGATCATTGAAAATCTACATCCCTGTCTGATCATTACGCCTCTGGACTGCTTTTGGGAAGGTGCTAAGCTACATTCAGGCATAGCCTATCTCTCGTGAGTAGCTTTCACATTCATTACTTTTAATGAATTAAAGAGTTTGTTTGCAAAAATACAAAATCTAATATTTGCAAATAATATATCAGCAAATCAGACATTTGCATTTCAGGCTATGTTGTGGGGTGGGCGGTGCTGGGTAGCACTGGGCTGTGCAAGAAATCAAAACAGTGTCAACATTAAAACTAGAAAAGTGCATTTCCTGAAGGGAACGCAGGATGTTGCTCAGCTAGCATGGCTCACATGCTAAGGTATCCCAGATGGTTTTTAAGTGATATCTGTGGTGGTTGCTATGGTGTTGCTAAGTGGTTGCTAGGTGGTTGCTAAAGTGTTGCTATGGTATCCATGGTGGTTGCTAAGGGTTGCTATGGTGTCTGAGGTGGTTGAAATCTGTCGCTTTATGTATAGTGAATATAAAGTCTAGCTTTTTTAAATTCAATTATGAACACAAATGAACTTGTAATGTTTTTAAAATGCAAACTACATTAGAGATCACAGACCGACTCTCAGTTGCATGTACCCTACCAAAACGGTACATAACTACAGCCATGTATGGTTTTTACAGCCATATGTTTTGGTAACATACCAGGAGGATTTGGGCTGGTTAACCCTTTAACATTCCCCTCAAACATTTGGTAGAGCACAGTTAAGTCCTTGAAGAAGGTGTTGAATTTAACACAATGTGATTGTGCCATCTCTACCAATTGGTAGAGGTGTGTTAGGCTAAAAAACATCCACTAAGGTCAGAAATGTAACATGTTCTTCTCTGAATGTAAACCCACAACTTTGTAGACAAAAAGCAAGGAATAAACTGGATCAGACTGGATCAATAAACTGGTTTTTCATGTATTTACTGTTTACTGTAATTACTGTAAACATTGTAGGGGATGGGATGGGCTCTGAGTGATGGAAGTCAATGGAACCAGACGCTACTAGTCCGCTCATCATGACATTTACAGATGAAAAGCATGAGGCACTGTCAGACCATCTCAGAAAGTGAAAAATGACGTGGATGAGATGTGGTTTTAGAAATGAGCTCTTCATGTTCTCTGTGACTCTTATTACAAAGCAGCTAAAAGAGCCCAAATACAGAACCGCGCTGAAGTGCTGAAGGCAGGAGGAGAATAAACATTGATTTGGCTAGATCGCTTTGTTGTGTTTGTGCATGAGAGGGCTGCGCCGGTCCTCTCTGAAGGCCTCCATTGTGATGGCTCTCTGGCCTGGGCAATCTGCTCTGGGCCCCCCACGCAATTGTTCCCCTTCTGCCTCTAATAGCTCCTTGCAACAGTTACAGTCAGCAGACTTCCCTCCGTTCCAGAGAAAGCAGAGTGGTCCTTTTTTTCCTCTCTGCCTCCATCATGGACGGTAAATAAGGATTTTACTGTGTTCTGGTTGGGGGACTTGGAATAATGACCCAAGCCTGGTTAGGCACGTACAATGTGGTCCTGCTCTGAAAGCGGGGAGAGCTGGAGGGATGGACGATGACAGAGGGTCCTCACCAGAGACTGGACAGCAGACTGGTAGGAGTGGGAGTTGAAAGGAAAAGAGGGAGTGAGAGTTTTGAGGACGTGTGGACAGATTTAGTGAAGAGTGAGACAGGAGCTCTGGTGAGAGCGAGATGGCATAAGAAGTCCTGGAGGTCTGTGAAATGGTTCAAAAGGCTCTTAGATGTGGGGAGGTGGCACACCAGCAGCATGGTGTAATTAGTGCTGCAGGGCTGTCATTATAGAACCTTGGTATCCAATGTCTGAAGCCGAAACCAGCACCAGAACATCCCTTCGATGCATTTGTGCACGCCCATAGTGCCACTTCAAAATGACCATGTTCTCCTTACAGAGCTAGCTTCTCCTGCTACAGTAAGATTTCTGTACAAACTGATGTGGCTTCTTCTTCTTCTCAGTGGTAAAAACCCTCTGCAGTGGGTCAACTTTGACCCGATGGAGCTGATCGCTGAGCTGAAGGCAGTGACCCACCTGGTGGACAATTGGGAGGAGATGCTGGAGAAGGCCGAGGTGGGCCATGGCTACATGGACCGACCCTGCATTAACCCTGCAGACCCAGACTGTCCTTTGTCTGCTCCCAACAAGAACTCCACAAGGGTATTCTTACTAAACACCAGCACACATCTAACATTGTTCTACAGCAGCTACGCTGATAATACTGCCTGTAGAGTGGTGATACTGACACTAGGGGGAGCTCTAACATTGTTCTACAGCAGCTACGCTGATAATACTGCCTGTAGAGTGGTGATACTGACACTAGAGGGAGCTCTAACATTGTTCTACAGCTGTTACACTGATAAGACTGTCTGTAGAGTGGTGACATTGACACTAGGGGGAGCTCTAACATTGTTCTACAGCAGCTACACTGATAAGACTGCCTGTAGAGTGGTGATACTGACACTAGGGGGAGCTCTAACATTGTTCTAGAGCAGCTACACTGATAAGACTGTCTGTAGAGTGGTGTATATGTGTAATGTGCCTTTAAATGTGCCATTTGGTATTTAAAAATAATTGGTTGGTATGTTTATCTAAAAACATTAATAATTATTCTGATTAATTGGTCTTTCATTAATTGTACTGATCTTTGATGTTTTTGTTTGGTTCTGTTAGCCGTTGGACGTTGCCCGTGTCCTGACTGGCGGCTGTTATGGAGTCTCCAAAAAGTACATGCACTGGCAGGAGGAACTTATCATCGGAGGGACTAAGAAGAATGACAGTGGAAGACTTCTCAGGTAAAGTGAAAGTGACACGTTGAGCAGTATGCTTGCATGCAGAGGAATTTAACGTTAACACACACACAATAGGGGGCACTGAGCACACTTGCCGAAGCGGCGGGCAGAACAGATGTAAAGAACAAGGACCATTTGGACCATTTGTTCTGTGAAGTGCTGGACCAGCACAATAGTTACTGAAGAGTCCACTTGAGGCGGTCTGTACTCTGTACTTCTGAAGATAAAAGGAAACACTTTGACCTAGCTTGGCTGTATTAGGGTCATTTTAAAAATGTTGGACTAAGCCCAGCACCACATTAAATAATTAGAATATAGTGAAACAGTTTACTTGTCTTCATTATTTCATTCAAAAATGTATACTCATATTTTATATTCATTAAAACAAAAATACGGCTGCAAATATGTGAGTAGATGTACGAAGTCCAGTGTGCAGGTTCTGCAGTCTGTGATGGTTTGAGCTGCTGATGTTGGTCCACTGTGTTTAGTCCAAAGTCAACACCTACCAGGAGATTTTAGAGCACTTCATGCTTCCATCTGCTGACAAGCTTTATTGAGATGTCCAGCAGCTGCCCACAGTACCAACACTATTACTGACCTTCATATTACTGTTATAAGTCACACTGATTAACATTAAAAATATAAGACTTGGCCCTGAGTGGCTCAGCAGGCTAAGACGCTTACACTATGACTAGAGGATCGCGAGTTCGTAATGCTGTTTGCCATCAACAGCCGGGGCCCAAAATTGCAACAGCAAAAATTGGCCGTGCTCTCTCTGGGCAGGTAGATGGCGCTCTCTCTCCCTATCACTCTCACATTGCAATGTCCACTGGCTCAGGCATCTACTGATTGGTCCATTCGGAGCTGACAATCCTGAGCTTTCCTCCGAGCACGTTGGCTCTCAAGTGTGATGGTGTATCAGCTGTAGTTAGAAAAGAGCCGGTGGTTGCATCACACGCAACGGAGGAGGCTTATGCTTGACTTCACCTTCTTAGAGTCAGGGACAGTGCAAAGTGATGAGAAGAGCCCTAACGGAGGGGATGGGATATGTTAATTGACTACTACCACATTAGGAAGGGGAGAAAAGTGGCAAAAATGATAAAAATAAAAAAAATCTATATAAGACTTGAAATATGAACTTTATGTGTACTAAATATAAAATAAGTGACAGTTTAGCTGTTTGAACAATAATAGTATCTGTATTTACACTAATAGTAAACCGTATATCAGTGTAGGATATTTTCTAACATTGTACACTGTTACAGTGCCCAGGCTCTGCAGACCATGTTCCAGCTCATGACCCCCAAACAGATGTACGAGCACTTGAAGGACTATGATGAGGTCTCGCACATGAACTGGAACGAGGACAAAGCAGCTGCCATCCTGGAGGCCTGGCAGAGGCGCTACTCCGAGGTAGACGCTCGCTTTCGCTTTGCAGCCCTGAACCCTCTACCAACAAAGCTGTATCACATGTATCACATGTATTGTCACATTTACACAGGTGTGCAGAGGAGTCAAAGTCTTAGGTGCATATTCCCTTTGCAATCCTTAAATACAACAAAATGCAATGATTTGCAAACATCATAGACCCATATTTTACACAATAGATCAAAGAACACGTATCAGATGCTGAAAGTGAGGAATTTTATCTGAAGTGTATTAACTCAATTTAGAACTTGATGGCAGCAGCGCATCTCCAACGCAGATCCAAATACGATACAGCGGAAATGAGGGCAAGCGCTTATGATCTTAGAGATCCAAAATACTCTGCAGTGAGCTAGCAAGCTAAACAGGGAAGCTAATGAAAGCAAACAGGTACAGCTGGGAACAGGGTCACATGACTAGAGGGGTCCTTCAGGAATGTGTAATGGAGTCTGGAGGTGAAGGAGAATTACAGAAGGATGGAAAGGAACGAGCGAGAGAGAGACAGCATAGGATGCTCGTGGTCTTCGGATCCTCATGTGGCGCCATGCTTCGGTACTGAAAATCACTGCATGGGCTCAGGAACACTTCGAGAAATCACTGCCTGTGAACATGTGAATTCCACTAATGCAAATTAAAGCTGTATCATGCAAAGAAGCCACATGTCAACACGATTTATAAACGCCAACAGGCCGAAGCTCATTTAAAATGGAAAGCTGTTCTGTGGAACAAAATGTTAAATTCTTTATGGAAACCACAGATGAAGGAGAAGAACCATCCAGTTTATCAGCAGACATTTAAAAAGCCTGCATGTCTGATGGTCTGGAGGTGGCATTGTGCAGTTTAGGTATATGGGAAGGCTGTATCAGTGCTGAACAGTATACAGAGGTTTTAGAGCAAGACAAGACGATAATAAACCACATACTGCACCATCACAACTGCATGGCTTCACAGAAGAGTCAGGCTGCTGAACGGACCTGTCTACTCTCCAGAACACATCGACCTATGCCAACTTTTTTGATATTTTTACATTTATTCACATTGTGCACCGCTTTTTTGGAACTGGGTTTTCAGGTACATAGTCCTGATATATGATATATACAGATGTACACATATGTGCTCGTCTGGTTGATTTGGGTGATGGAGGGATGTCAATAGACTGTAGGAAGGAAGTGAGACGTTAACGAGAGCTGAACAGTGAGCTTTTGGGCTTTTCATTCATATCCTCACATGCGTTTCACAGCTCACATACCATTTACATAAGCGAAGGCCTTTCCCATGTGACATGTGGATTATTCTGACATACTATGACATGAATGCTTTTGGACGCCTTCACCAAGCATGACCCCACCTGGAACTAATATGCAAATAGCGTTTTATTGGCCTACATCAAAGCCTCTCTCACCATGCTGCATGGGCACACACACACACACATGCATATATACAAGCTGTGTGTGAGTGAAGGCATTCCACCCCAAGTCATAAGTACACATTCCTCTCTCTCTCTCTCTCTCTCTCACCCCCCACCCCCTTTAAGGTTAGGACCCAGCTGTTTGGGGCTTCAAAAGGAAATCCAGCCCCCTTTTTCTCCTCCATATTTAAACGGCCACATTATGTGTGAACTTGGGGAGGTGCATCCGTCAGGCCGGGAAAGGTCACGTTTACATCCTGCAGAGTCTGCAGAGCGGACGGCTCGTCTGCAGGAACCAGGGAAATACACGACTCGCGCGTCTCAAAACATTAGTTTGTGTTCATAAATTAGTGCGAAAAAAGCTAAACGGTCATATATTTTAGATTCATTACACATAAAGTGACACATTTCAGTCTTTCTGCTTTAATGTGGACTGTTTGAATAGTAATTTATGCCAAATTTTCTATTAACTTGAGATTCTGTTTCTTTCTGTCACTGTATGTGTAATAAATATATAATATATGACATTTTTTAACTAAATGATCAACACAAATGAACGTTTTTACTAAATTTTATACTGTATACAGTGACTGTAGCACAGACACAACGTCTATGAAGAATAAGCTTAAGGATAAAATAAGCTACGTTTCATCTGATCTGTTTTATATTTATAAAATCTGTGTGTTTGGATGGATTAATACATAATATATAAATCTATACATCTCTATACTGCGGCGTGGCTCCTACAAAAGATGCATAAAAGATCTATTGAGTAGAACAGGAACCCCATCGATGAAATAACCTCTACGGAGCGGTGGCCCCAGTTCAGCTGTGTGTGTGTGTGTGTTACCAGTGAATGTGTAATGTCGGCCTGTCTGGAACACATTAACCCGCACAGCGCTCAATCTCTTTCACAGCTGCCGTCCCATTGGTGGCTTTTGTGTGACATCATCTGGACTGTGTTGGTTAGGCCCTGACCTCTGCTTGGCATAGGGTTACCCCTGTGTGTGTGTGTGTGTGTGTGTGTGTGTGTGTGTGTGTGTGTGTGTGTGTGGTTGTATGAAGCCGTCACTTATTTGTTCCTGAGTATTAAGGATTTAATGGGCTGGAAAACTGAAATGTAGTTTCTTCTGATTTACAGCAGGTGAAACATGGAGACCGTGTTGTACAGTACAGTTAACCGTTGTGTAGCCGTCTACACTGTAATACACCCCTTATCCTAAGAGTCACTTCACTAAAACTCTAAAATAAAGCAGCTTCATTGAGTTTTAAAGCCAAAATCTGTTTTACATGAAGGAACACTGTGTGAATATTTGTGTTTACTCTTTTTAACCCTCTGGAGTCGATGCTCCCGCCGTTGGCCTATTAACGAAATTCTGCAATATTTTGTCCTAGTAACAAAACTAAACATACCCCAGAAACACTAAATGGTCTACTTTCCAAATATATATAGTTTGAACTGAAATACATGTTTAGATTCTTGTGAGAGGAACTTAAATAAGCAGAGACACGTCTGTGAGAGCGACTCAGACAGCTGCTCATATTTTCCCGCCAAAAAGACAGTTTGTCATTCATATGATAATGATATGGTAACATTCCATTGGTGGGTTCGAGCAGCCAGGAATCTGAGGAATGTTGACGAACAGAGGCCTCTCACCTGAGGTGATCCTGAACTTGTCACCTCTCACCTCATAAATATTCAATCTAGGAACCACTGAGTGAGAAAAACAGAGTGTCACCTCATATTAGTTAAGCTTTAGAAATGAAACCACATACAATGTCTAAAAATTGTAATGAGCAGTGTGTAGCCAACACCTCTGCTTATTCAGTTCTGAGCTCAAAAGTCTTGGCTAGAAATGTTTAGAGTGTTTTTCACAATATATCAGCACATCTAAAAACAGGTTTTTGGAAAGTCAAAGTTTAGAGCAGATTTAATCAGAATATAGATTTATGACACTTACTGTTTTGACACTGTTGTTGCTGAGTTTGTGATGAACTAAAGTCTGTGTAACACTTGGAAACAAATCATTTTAGATGGGTGTAATTTGTAAAAAGTCAGACTACATCAGTGTCTGAAACACCCTCAGACTCCAGAGGGTTAATAAAGCAGAGAGACTATATTTAATCAGTGGACAAATAAGCAGAAATATACTGAAAGTAGATAATTTCTGGGCTTTTCACAGCTGTTAAACATGGTGGTGGACAATTTTTAACCCTTTAGAGAGCACACAGCTTAAGCTAAAGCTCTATTGCGCTGAAACCTGCTGCATTACATAAATCTGTTTATAGACATAATGTTGTTAAGGATGTGAAATTAAACCCTCCTTTTCTCTTTCTCCCACTTTATTCCGGTTCTCAGGTGGTCCAGCAGAGTATGTCCATCAACTCTTCTCAGAAGGTGCTGACGTTTACCACCACCACTCTAGAGGACATCCTTAAGTCCTTCTCCAGCGTCAGTGTCATTCGGATCACCAGTGGCTACGTGCTCATGGTACACATACACGTGATGTCCTTTGCATGAACATTTACATGTTTTCCACTAACCCTGCAAGGTAAAGGCTGCGTTCACATTACAGCCTCATTAATTCAGATCAGATTTGACAGTTCACATTCAGAAACGTGTGTGTGTGTGTGTGTGTGTGTGTAATGTGAATCTGAAGTGGCACGTATACTACAGGTCAAAAGTTTTAGAACACCCCAATTTTTCCAGTTTTGTATTGAAAATGATTGAGTTTTGAATCTGAAACGAAGTCTGGAGACTGTGCAGCCACTCCATGTTTTCAAGATGACCATCTTATTTTTTTCCTGAGGTAGTTCTGGCAAAGCTTGGACTTATGTTTTAGGTCATTATCTTGCTGTAGGATGAACCCCTGACTACTAGAGGTGGGTAATCCAGGTCCAGAAAGTAAAAATCCATTCCAGATTTTGTTTCAACTGCCTTGTTGATTCTGCTGCAGATATGCATCAGAGCCACACTTGAAGTTGGAGCAAAATCCTGGGATGGATTTTTACTTTCTGGACCTGGATTATCCACGTCTACTCCTGACCCTGAATTGCATACCAGAAACTAAAACTGTTCTAAAACTTTTGACTGGTAGTGTATGTGCACACTGATGCACATCGGCTTCATCACCAACAATAAAAATGTATACAGGATTGCCAGGTTTGTGAGAATGCAGTCATATAGAGAAAACTTCGGAGGCATGATGGAGGGTTTTTGGTCTAAATAGAAAAGAAAATGATTAACAAAGTAAGATTCAAAGAATATTTTCTTTTTAAAACTTCAACTTCAAATGTCTGTGATTAGGTGCTTTACATTTTGGGCTAGTTTTAGTTGTTTATTATGGTTTACCTGTCAGACATTGGGGGATTTCTTCAAACCTGGCAACCCTTATTGAGACTATTAAAGCTGGTAAAACAGATGTGTTAGTAGCTGATGTGTGATGGTGTTTAGCTCAGAAGGACAGTAAACAGGTGCTGGACTGTACATGATCAGGTGAAGAAGGTGAATAAATGCCAGGATATTGCTGTTGGCTGTAGAAATGATGTGCAGTGTATTTAAAAACTGTTGAATTGTGGTTAAATTGCAGTATAAGATGATGTAATGTTTACCGATGTGTGTACAGCTTGCGTACGCCTGTCTGACCATGCTGCGCTGGGACTGTGCCAGGTCTCAGGGGGCAGTGGGGCTGGCCGGAGTGCTGCTTGTCACTCTGTCTGTGGCTGCCGGACTGGGCCTCTGCTCTCTCATTGGCATCTCCTTCAACGCTGCCACCACTCAGGTATGACCTGTACGATTTCTGTCTGAAGACACCCCGTGTGTCAGACCCATGTTTGAGCTTGTTCTCCTGTGCCCGTGTGAAGGTGCTGCCATTTCTTGCCCTCGGGGTGGGAGTGGACGACATCTTTCTCCTCGCTCACGCCTTCAGTGAAACCGGCCAGAACAAGAGGATCCCATTCGAGGTGAGTAATCCTCCCCCTCCATCGCCCTCACCCTCATATCCCCCAGTAAACAAGCAGCACAAACACAGGCTGAGCATCTCCTGCTGGATCTGCTGCAGTTTTCTCTGTTGGATATCCACGGCTCTCAGATTGTGTGGAGACAACACGGCTTGCTGCGGCGGAGGGCTGAGCTGATATCTCGGGGTATCAGGTGTTTCGCCCTCATGCTATCCTTAACATAAAGGAATGTGTGTGTACCTGCCCTGGCCTGTGATGTAAGTTCAAACAACCCCCCTTTAATGTGCGGCTGCATCACAAAGAGGCTCCTGGGGGCCACTATGGGAAGTGAGTGGCTGCAGAAGAGCTTGGGGTGGGAGCTTAATGACAAACCCACATTTGTTTGTGCAGATGTGAATGTCTGCATAAAGTAAAGGAATGTTTTAATGTTGATCAGTGTGACTTATACCACAGTAATATGATGGTCAGTAGTAGTGTTGGCACTGTGGGCAGCTGCTGGGCATCTCCATAAAGCTTGTCAGCAGATGGAAGCATGAAGTGCTCTAAGATCTTAAATCTAAAAAAAGACCAACATCAGCACCTCAAAGCATCACAGACTGCAGAAACTGCACACTGGACTTCAGACAGCTTGGATGGTGTGTCTCAGACTCTAGGAGCTGATTAACAAATGAAATCTGAAAACTTTGGACCAGTTCTGCTTCTGCTGAGTCCAGGTAAGACAGTTGTGATGTTCTCTCTGGTTCAGGAGTTTTAATGTTGTTCAGTTTTCACAACGGCTGCTGATATGAACGTGCCCGTGTGGCTGAGCGAGCGGTGGTGAGAGGTTTGTGGAAGCAGTTGAGAGGGTTTAAAGACACAGCACTGTTTGTGTTTGAGTGTGTGGGTGTATAGTGAGGTGTGTGTGTGTTCAGGTTGCTGTGGTGGTGCTGAGGGGAGAGCTGAGACATGTATTTGCTTGTGTTTGTGTGTGATTGCACAGTTAGAGGTGCTTTTTGTGCGGAAAGTAAACAGCAGCCTGAGGGTGGGGGGGGCACAGAGCCGAGTAGACTTAAAACACACTCTGTGTGGTCCTGCACGTCCTCAGATCCTCAGCTTCACACACAGCCCGCACCTCTCTCCCTCTCTCTTTCTCTCTCTCTCGCTCGCTTTCGCTCGCTCTCCCTCGCTCTCTCTCTCTCTCTTGTTCTCTCGCTCTCTCTTTCTTTGTCTCTCTCTCTCTCTCGCTCGCTCTCTCTCGCTCTCTGTCTCACTCTCTCTCTTTCTTTTTTTCGCAACCTTGATTTTTACCTTTTTTTCCAGTTTTACCTTCCTTTACTTTTCATTTACACCTCTGTGTTCGTGTGTGTGTAGTATGTGTTTCTACTGTTTGTATAGTCTGTATGCGTGTAGTATATATAGTGTGTGTGTCTGTGTATTGTGTATGCATGTGTGTGTATAGTGTATAATGTGTGTGTGTGTGTGTGTGTGTGTGTGTGTGTGTGTGTGTGTGTCTGTGTGTTGTGTATGCGTGTCTGTATAGTGTATAATGTATGTGTGTGTATAGTGTATGGTATATGTGTATAGTGTACGTGTGTGTGTGTGTGTGTGTGTAGTGTATAATGTGTGTGTGTGTGTGTGTGTGTGTGTGTACTGAGAGTCTGGAACAGTTTCTTATCCTCAACACTCTGAATGGCTTTAAAATGAAGGGGGCGGTGCTTATCCTACAAAGACAATGAGCCAATCACATTTCGTTGGCCCTGAGCGCCTTTGTTTAAACGGAGATCTGCTGCCTTTGATGGAAAATATTTGTGTGTGAGCGAGGGATGAGGAGAGGGAGGGGAATAAATCTCTTTTCTTTTTTGTTCAGAGAAAGCCACAGAGTGGTGGATTAGAAAGGAAAAGCTTTTCATCAGGACTTGGACTCATTAAGTTGTCATGGCAGATTCAGTGATTGCAGACTCTCTCGAGCGGAAACGGCAGCTACACGGCTTTCCCGAGTCGGGTCTGAAGCAAGGAAAGATAAAGCCGTGTCCCTGTGCAGTGCCGGGGTAGATAGTGTGCCTTTGATAGAGTGAGGGTTGTTTATGAGGGAAGTTTGGTAAGTGGTGTTTTCACACGGGTGATGCCCTTGCCAGCGTATTTGGTACAGCTTATTTTCTGTTATTCAGTAAACAGAGTTATGAGTAACGTTTGGGGGCAGCCGTGGCCTGGTGGTTAAGGTTTGTGGCCTAGTGGTCGCCCGTTCGATCCCCAGGCAGGTCATGACTTAAGTACCCTTGAGCAAAACCCCTAACCCCCAACTGCTCCCCGGGCACCATGAATAGGACTGCCCACTGCTTGGGCACGTGTTCACAGCCTTTTATTTTCACTAGTGTGTGTGTTTCACTGCACGGATGGGTTAAATGCAAATCACATTGACAACGTTGAATCTAATCTAAATTTAGTCCCTCCTCCTTCAGTCCTATTCTTAAATAAGCAGGGGGTCCATCTCTCTAGTTTTATTGTCCTTTTGTCATGTGATATGCAAATCAGTGTTATTTATAAATATTTTAATTAGTCTACGACATGTGTGCTGTGGAAATCTCTTGATCTGGTCCAAATTTGGGTGGAGTTTGTTCTCGTGTGGGGGTTTTCTCCAGAGTCTCGGCCCAAAAACATGGAGCCCAGGTAAACTGGGTACTCTTAAGAGTTCCCAGTGATGGATAATGGAAGGATGGATGAAAGTAGAGTTGCACCAATAAATTAGCACCAATTTAACACACCGGGAGAGCTCAGTATAGATTTAAAAAGAACAGACATGTTAACCCTCTGGAGTCGGTGCTCCATTCAGCAAGATTTTGTTCTTGAAACAAAACATACCCCGGAAACCTTAAAGAGTCTACTTTTGAAATATATTTTTAAAAAATTTAAATATTTAAAAAAAATTGTGAGATGATCCTAAATATGCATGTTTATTTATTGCTAAATGATGCAATCTGTCATTCATATGATAATGACATAATAATTCCGGACATTCCATTGGTGGATTACCACCAACAAAGACCTCTCACCTGAGTGTTCACACCAATCACATAAATATTCAATTTAGCAACCACTGAATGAGTAAAGCACATTTCAACTCACATTAGTTAAGCTTTAGAAATAAAACCACATACAATGTCTAAAAACTAATGAGCAGTGTGTAGCCAACACCTCTGTTTATTCAGTTCTGAGCTCAAAAGTCTTGGCTAGAAATGTTTAGAGTGTTTTTACAATATATCAGCACATCTGAAAACAGGTTTTTGTAAATTCTAAGTTTAGAGCAGATTTAATCAAAATATAGATTTATGACAATCTTACTGTTCTGACACTGTTGTTGCTGAGTTTGTGCTGAACAAAAGCCTGTGTAACACTTTGGACAAAAATAATCAGTGATACGATCAGTGGATAGTATCAGTGATTCTACATTTTGTATTGGTATTGAAATCAAAATTCTGGTATTGTGATGCCCTTACAGTCAAATACTTGTTGTAGTTACGATATTATGGCCATCTGTGACTACACATATTTGACTGAACGGTGTCTTACTGTAGTGTATAATTAAATATATTTACATCTTACAGCTATAGTTTTGTTCCATTTTTCAAAAAAAAAAAAAAAAAGAAAACTCAAATTTCACATTTCAGTACAATTCACTAAATTAATTCACACTGAATACACATATTACATAATATTTAACAGCAAGGTGCTATATATTAATGTATATATTAATTTATATTGAATTTTTTTCCAGAAAATGAAGTATTTCTCCCAGAAAATGATTGCAATTACACATTTTGTTATACACATGTTTATTTCTTTTGTGTGTATTCGAACAACACAAAAACAGAGGGAAAAAAGGCAAATTTGACATAATTTCACACAAAACTCCAAAAATGAGCCAGACAAAATTATTGGCACCTTTTCAAAGTTGAGGGTAAATAACTTTGTTTCAAGCATGTGAGGCTCATTCAAACTCACCTGTGATAAGTAACAGGTGTAGGCAATTTAAAAATCACACCTGAAACCAGATAAAAAGGAGAGGACTCAATCTTTGCATTGTGTGTATGTGTGTGCCACACTAAGCATTGGGAACAGTAAGAGGAGAAGAGAACTGTCTGAGGACTTGAGAACCAAAATTGTGGAAAAATATCAACAATCTCAAGGTTACAAATCCATCTCCTGAGATCTTGATGTTCCTTTGTCCACGGTGCGCAACATAATCAAGAAGTTTACAACCCATGGCACTGTAGCTAATCGCCCTGGATGTGGACGGAGGAGAAAAATTGATAAAAGGTTGCAACACAGGATAGTGCGGATGGTGGATAAGCAGCCCCAATCAAGTTCCAAAGAAATTCAAGCTGTCCTGCAGGCACAGGGTGCATCAGTGTCAGCTCGAACTATCCGTCGACATTTGAATGAAATGAAACGATATGGCAGGAGACCCAGGAGGACCCCACTGCTGACACAGAGACATAAAAAGCTAGACTGCAGTTTGCCAAAATCCTTCTGGGAAAACATCTTGTGGATAGATGAGACAAAGATAGATCTTTTTGGTAAAGCACATCATTCTACTGTTTACCGAAAACGGAATGACGCCTACAAAGAAAAGAACACAATACCTACAGTCAAATATGGTGGAGGTTCAAAGATGTTTTGGGGTTGTTTTGCTGCCTCTGGAACTGGGTGCTTTGACTGTGTGCAAGGCATAATGAAATCTGAAGATTACCAAAGGATTTTGGGTCGCAATGTAGGGCCCAGTGTCAGAAAGCTGGGCTTGTGTCCTAGGTCATGGGTCTTCCAGCAGGACAATGACCCCAAACATACTTCAAAAAGCACCCAGAAATGGATGGAAACAAAGTTCTGGAGAGTTCTAAAGTGGCCAGCAATGAGTCCGGATCTAAATCCCATTGAACACCTGTGGAGAGATCTTAAAATTGCTGTTGGGAGAAGGCACCCTTCAAATATGAGAGACTTGGAGCAGTTTGCAAAAGAAGAGTGGTCCAAAATTCCAGTTGAGAGGTGTAAGAAGCTTGTTGATGGTTATATGAAGCGATTGATTTCAGTTATTTTTTCCAAAGGGTGTGCAACCAAATATTAAGTTGAGGGTGGCAATAATTTTGTCTGGCCCATTTTTGCAGTTTTGGGTGAAATTATGTCAAATTTGCCTTTTTCCCTCTGTTTTTTTGTGTTGTTCCAATACACACAAAGGGGTGCCAACACTTTTGCTTGAAATATGTAATTTTATATGTAAATGGATATATAATATATGAGATTTTTTTCAGCTTATATTAGTCTTGAAGGTCAAAGACTTGGTTTGTTTTTTATTTGATTTTTTTTTTTCAGCTAAAATTTTGTATTTAAAATACAAAATAAAGCACATTTTATTAAAAAATTGTAATTTAAATATTAATGATTATATAGTAAATAATATAAATTTGCATTAGAAGTAAACTTTACACGGTGAAACTTTCATGCAACTAGTTATACACTGAGAGTTGCATGTGCAATTTTCCAGCAACCAGAATTGCCTGAAAGTTGCACAGTGTACAGTCAGCCATGTGTCACGATGAATCAGTGCATTTATAGACTCATAGAGCTGATGTTGGACCCGGTGTGTGTGTCTGTCCACTGCAGGACCGGACAGGTGAGTGTCTGAAGAGGACCGGTGCCAGTGTGGCTTTGACCTCCATCAGTAACATCACAGCTTTCTTCATGGCTGCTCTTATCCCGATCCCAGCCCTGCGAGCCTTCTCCTTACAGGTACAGTTTATATCTTAATATGAGAGCTGTTGAGTTCTGTACTGTCCCGTGCTTGTGTGTGTGTGTGTGTGTGTGCCGGGCTATACTTGTGGGGCCTTCTGCTCGTTCCTCAGCCTACATTGGCTCCAGATTTCTTCTGGCGACTTTTATTGATTTCATTCATCAAACTGAGCGTTTGACAGGTTGAGGGTTGGCGTGGCCTGTAACCCCCCCTACTGAGCCTGATTAGTGGTACGGCCCCCGTGAGTCCAGATTGCAGCTTGAGTACACGTAACTCAATCCTGGGGGGTGGCGCTCTGTGGCATCTGTGTGGGAGGTTGTTAGAGGCAGGGGCTTGGCAGGGGTTAGGGTGTGTGTGTGTGTGTGTGTGTGTGTGTGTGCATGCTTTCAGACAGCTGTGGTTGATTTGTGTGGGCCTGGCCGTGGAAGTGGGGCAGGATCTGGGCCGAGCAGGGGTGCTGCCCACAACCCGTTACTGAACTGGACTAGGAGGTTGCCCTGTCCAGCACTACAGCAGTGAGACTACAGCCTGAATCAGAGTGCAGTGCAGTGTTACAGCTACAACAGTGATGTATAGTCTTGTTTATAAGATTATAAATACTAATGTTTTGTTTATTTGGATTTTTGAATAAGGCGTTTAATTTACAACTGTAAACATTTGAATGAACGTGCAGCAGAGGATCATACACTATAGTGCCATCATGAAAAAGTTGACCTGAGTTCATAATTTAATTCTAAAAGCTAAAGTGTCATATATTATATATTCTTTTAAGACAAAGTGACAGAGTGATTTTTTTATTGTTTTAATGTTGATCAGTATGGCTTAAAGTTCATGAAAATAAGAAAAAAATATATATTTCATGTATAATTTACAGTAAATTACTATTCAAACAGTATCAACATTAAAACAAAAAAAGAAGTTTGTGTAATGAATATAAAATGACAGTTTACCTTTATGAAGTAAATTATGAACACAAACTTTTTCACCCCTTTATTTTAAATCTAAATTTTAAATGTTTAAACTTTTAATGTAAATCTTACTTTAACATAAATTTTACAGATTTTACCTTAAACCTAAACTTTACCTTAAATATAAACTTTACTTTTAACAATTTTTATCTTAAAAAAACTTTACCTTAAATATAAACCTTACTTTAAACATAAACTTTAATATACTTTAAAATAAACTACTTTTAACATAGATTTACCTCAAACATAAACTTTAACTAACTTTACTTTAAACAAAAATTTTACGTCAAACTTAAATTTTAATTTAAACAAATTTTCTCAAATATAAACATTACCTTAAACAAATTTTATCTTAAACATAACCTTTACCTTAAACATAAAGGTTAAACATAAACTTTATCTTAAATAAAATTTTTACCTTAAACATAAACTTTATCTTAAACATAAACTCTAAACAAAAAGTTTACCTTAAAACATAAACTTTATCTTAAATAAAAACTTTACCTTAAACATAAACTCTAAACATAAACTTTACCTTAAAACATAAACTTTATCTTAAATATAAACTTCACTTTAAACAGAAGTGTAGATGTAAATATTTTAAACAAAATTGAGATTTGTTATCATTGTGGTCACCTGTAACATCTTAAATGGCATTAAAACTGAAAGGCAGTGCTGTAAATCAGTAAAAGATCAGAAGTGAGCACTAAATAATCATTCTGATAAATACTGCTAAAAAGCAAAACATCTAAACTTTTAAGGGCGAGAGAGTTTAACGTGTGATAGTACATGTCCACTCTGACCTGCCTGTCCTTACTAAGCCTCATCAGTTTATTCCTGTTTTCAGGCCAGTTGACAGACTTGCTGGGGCCCGGGGCATGAAGGCTTCACACCCCAAACATCCACCCCACCAAAAAAAAAAAAAAAAAATCATCAACCCCCGCCTCCCCCCTTTCCCCTTTCAGTCTGGCTTTCTTCCCCATATTGATCACTTTGAATTTTTTCTGTAATAGATAAGCCTTGTCTTAGGTCTTTTACAATAGCAACAGATCCAGGACTGTTTCTGACGGACGCTGTCACCTACCGTGCTGGGGCTGGGACCAGGGGCGTAACTAGACTTAAGACTGTACTGGGGCACAGCTGGGGCATAGATAATGTATGCGAAAAAAGATTTCTACTCTTATTTACATTTACGAAAGCATAAATAGTGCTTTAAACTAAACAATCAGATCAGATTATGTTGTTGACTGGATCTTTGATTGATCACCAGAATGAACTGATGCATTTGGCCTACTTGTGAACTTTACTCTAGACTTGTAAACCACTACTGGTACAAGCAAAAATATATTTTTAGTCATTTTTCTGGAGACAAGAGTATTCTAGCCAATTATAAAGGCAAAACGACTGACAAGACAGTCCATATTACTGTGCATTTTTTCTGTGAAATAAATTTGAATGGTTTAAAATTTTGGGTCACGACTTGATGATTAAGGACAAATGTACCCACATTTACAAACATGAAGGTGCACCATTTGAGTTTGAACCACTGCAGTATTCCTGGGCTATCTAGACAACACAAGCTCTCTCATATTCATCATTGACGCAGAATTCCCAACCAGCACGATACCACCGTTAACAAACTTTCTGATGTCCATCTACAGGAGTAATAATATTTGACTCAATCAAAATAAAAATAATATATTATATAAGTATTCAGCAAGTTGTTATGGGCTAAAGTTTTGTTACCTTTGGTCATGTAACTCTCTCTCTCTCTCTCTCTCTCTCTCTCT
>BRDA01013399.1:60544-65011 GCA_036984385.1 Crenuchus spilurus | reverse complement strand
TAGTAGTCGGTGACTTTTGTGAATTATGTCACCATTGGGATGAATGCTCAAATTAGGCACATCCTCGGCTCAAGCAATCGACCTCGGCTCCTACACGGATTAAACTCGTAAGTAGGGTTACCACTGTATTAAGTGTTTTCAGTGGCTGATGATGATATATAGAGTAATATTGGATACCGTAATGCTGTTGTCTTTTTGAATCTGAGAAAGTATAAATAGAAAAAAAATAAACACTAGGGGGAGCTCTAATATTGTTCTACAGCAGCTACGCTGATAAGTCTACCTGTGGAGTGGTGATACTGACACTAGGGAGAGCTCTAACATTGTTCTACAGCAGCTACACTGATAAGTCTTTCTGTGTAGTGACACTGACACTAGGGGGAGCTCTAACATTGTTCTACAGCAGCTACACTGATGAGACTGCCTGTAGAGTGGTGATACTGACACTAGAGGGAGCTCTAACATTGTTCTACAGCAGCTACACTGATAAGACTGCCTGTAGAGTGGTGATACTGACACTAGGAGGAGCTCTAACATTGTTCTACAGTAGCTACACTGATAAGACTGTCTGTAGAGCGGTGATACTGACACTAGGGGGAGCTCTAACATTGTTCTAGAGCAGCTACACTGATAAGACTGCCTGTAGAGTGGTGATGCTGACACTAGGGGGAGCTCTAACATTGTTCTACAGCAGCTACACTAATAAGACTGTCTGTAGAGTCATGATGCTGACACTAGGGGGAGCTCTAACATTGTTCTAGAGCAGCTACACTAATAAGACTGTCTGTAGAGTCATGATGCTGACACTAGGGGGAGCTCTAACATTGTTCTAGAGCAGCTACACTAGAGAGAGAGTACTCTAACATTGTTCTACAGCAGCTACACTGATAAGGCTGCCTGTAAATGTGGCATTTTATGTTTGTGAGCCTTGGGAGTTTTGGACAAACAAGCAGAGATGGGACAGATCACAGTTATTGCTTCAAAGGTGTCAGAAACCTCTGTGTGTGAGAGAGAGAGAGACATTGTGTGGTTATCTTCTTCTGGGGCCCTCAGGTTGGGCACGCTGTTGACTTCTTCATGCTGCTTTAACATTCTTGGTATATCGTGAGAGAGAGAGAGAGAGAGAAATAGAGAGAGAGAGAGAAAAGAGAAAAAAAGAGAGAGAGAGAGAGAGAGAGAGAGAGTCTCACGTTTATAACACACTGTACTCTCTCGGTCATGGTCCCAAATTCAAGCAGGAAATTGAACCTGAAGCTTCAACTCTCACCATGCCTGAAACTCTTGCCTCCCAGTCAGCCCCGTTAGCCCGTTTCCACCTTTTAATTGCTCCCGACTGGCATTTGATTGCCCTCAGTTTTACATATATTTGCACAACTGTTCACAAGTACTGATCGGAAATGTTTAACCCACAAAAAGAAACAGCGACAGAGATGCCAGCTAATGTGACTACAGTCCCTAAAATGTCATGTTTTATCCATTTAATCCTTAACTGCCTTAAGTGTCCATTCTCAGTATCTATCTGACATTTAAAAACTACAATCAGGTCCAAGCTTTTACTGTAAAATGTGTAGAACAAACATTTATTAATTACACAATCTTCCTAATTTAGTGTAAGGAGCGTCATCTATTCAGTTTTATTCTACGGATAATGTAGATAATTTAACATTTCACCTGTTTTTGGTTTGATTAGCCAAGAGTGTCTTGCTTGCCAGCTAACTAGCTACTTAGCATTATCTAACAGATTAAAAGTAATGTTGTCTATTACAGTGTTAGCTAGCTAACTGCTAACACATTACTAATAATGTACTCTAAAGAATATTGTTGTATATACATAATAAACATAATATTAAATATTTTTCTACTTCAGCATAGAAATGTGATAACTGCTGTAGCTACAAAGCAAACTAGCTAACATAGCTAAGTAGTAACAGAATATAACACATGTTATTGTGTCTCTGTATTAGCTAGGCTAGGCTAGTTTCAGGCTTTGTGCAACCTTCATATAAACTAAATTAGCTGTGTTAGATACATAAATGTACTATTTTTCATTCATTCCTTCTTTTCTCAACACAGCTGTGGAATTCTGTGTTATATTAGATAAATGTACTAATAAATGTTTTTTCTTCACTGAAAACCTCATTTTAATTGTTTGCTGTCATCATTAGTTTGTCGTTAGTATTTAGATAGAAAATAATCATTTTATTGGTTATATTACTATAATAAATAAAAATAAATAATTATAAATATTACTATATTTAAATGCTGTCTTCAATCATGTGTATGCATTGTGTATATTTTTCTTTAAATTTCAATTATTCAGAGTCTAACAAAGTAGTTGAATCAAATAATAGTGAAAATTGAGATTATGAAAAGAATGAAAATTAGTCAAAGTAATATACAGTGGAACCTCTGTTATTGTTTGCCCTAGTTATTGTACAATTAAGTTATCGTCAGCTTTTTTGGGGGAAATTTGGTCCCAGTTTACGTTCATCTGCCCGGTTTTCGTGACTGATTACCAATTTTGCATAAACAAAGCATCCCTCCAAACGTTTGTCACTCATCCACACGTTCGTTGTTCATTCTGGCTTTGATTGTTATTGTTTCTTGTTGATGATGCCCAAAACAAACTAAAACACATCACACTAAAGCAACGGCGAGCATGACAGCGGGTGCGAAAACAAAAAGCAGCCGAGAATCCCGAGAACAGGTGTACAAAACAAAGGCTGCGGCTGGACCACAGTGGCACTCTAAAACAGAGCGTAAACCTGTAAGAGAGATGTTAAATGTTTATTTATTCATTTCATTAGTCTTTTGTATTTATTTCTTATTGTGTTCTGTATGTAAAACTATAGTTATTCTATATAAAATGTATTTTTGTTCATACTTTAGAGTGTCTGGAACAGATTAATTTATTTTACATTATTTCTTATGGGACATATTGCTGCAGTTACTGTTCATTTCGGCTATCATCAGGCATGTTAAAACAGATTAAGGATGAAAACCGAGATTCTGCTGTACTTGGCTAGTACAGATTTGGTACACTAATCCTGATTAAGTATTATGGTATTGTTTTAAAACTTTTCCTACTGGAAAATGCTGTATGCATAAAATAATAATAATAATAATAATAATAATAATAATAAATAATAAGTGACTTGACTCTTCTCTCCGACTCTCCTCTACAGTCCGTGTGCTAACAGAGTGATCCAGTTGGAGCCCCAGTCTGCGAATGGTGATCCATCCAGTGATTCAGGCCGCTACAGTCCCCCTCCGTCCTACAGCAGTCATGGTTTCTCCCAGCAGACGCAGATCACCATGCAGTCTACAGTGCAGCTACGGACGGAGTACGACCCCCGCACGCAGGCCTACTACACCACGGCCGAGCCACGTTCACGCATCTCCGTCCAGCCCTTCCCTCCCGCCGCCTCCAACATAAACCACAATAACAATAACAGCTGGGCCGGTACCAGGCCTGGGAGTGTGCGGGGAAACCCGCCGGCCGACACAGCATCCTGCCGGAGCGCAGATGGAGCCAGCTCCACTCGGGACCTCCTGTCCCACAGTGGAGAGACCGGGCCGGGCTGCGCCGAGCCTGCCTGCTCACGCTGGACCTTCGCCTCCTTTGCTGAGAAGCACTATGCTCCCTTTTTGCTCCAGCCCACCACCAAGGTGAGATGACACACTACAAAAACTAGTCCTTGTCCAGCCTAATCGATGCCTTTACATGCAGCCTGCATCATTTTATAGACTTAAATGTGAGAAAATATGATATGACTAACATGTCTAACTTAAAAGGCTAAATAGTCACAGGATCTTCCAATAAAAACACCTGCTGACAGGTGCGAAACACTAGAATTATACAGTAATAAACTGTATATAATAAAGTATCATTTGATCAACAATCCACATGATTTAGTTATAGATATTAATTTTTTTTTGCTAAATTAAACATTTGTGTTGTCTTAAGGGCCAAAAATTATCCATCACCATGTTTGACAGTTGAGAAACACCCTTCAGTTATCACTTTTCAACTAGATACGTTCTGCTACTTCCTTATAATAATAATAATAAAAATAATATAAATATTAATAATAATAATAATAATCCTCTAAACAACTATGTCAGATGTGCTGTAATGTAAATGAGTGGTGTGTACTTATTAAACACAATCTTTCTGCTCTGATAGAGAGAGAAAAGACAGATATTCACACAGTATAAAATAAATGACAAATTGATTCTTTAAATAAAATACATTTGGACTTTAAAACTCAGTGAAACTGCTTTATTTAAGAGTTTTAGTGGTGACCCTTAGGATAAGGGGAGTATACAGCATGTTACAACTACAGGAGTTTTAAGCCAATAACCAGATTCCACAGATGACTTGGAGTGTGTGAGAGTATAACAAGCACAACGGCAATAGTGTAGAATATCCTGACACAGACTAGCTGGGTGACTGAGCTGTTTCTC
>BRDA01013399.1:40544-58044 GCA_036984385.1 Crenuchus spilurus | reverse complement strand
CACCAGTGGTTAGAAGCTTAGTACAGGATATGACATCAGTGATGTAAGACATAGGCTGCATCCTAAATTTCCTACTTAGTACAGTGGGTCCAAAAAGTATTTAATCAGCCACTGACTGTGCAAGTTCTCCTACTTAGAAAGATCATCATAGGTACACTTTGTTTGTACAATGGCAGAAAATAAGTATTTGATCACCTACCAACCAGAGAAAATTGTGGCTCTTACAGACCTGTTAGTACTTCTTTAAAAAGCCTCCTATTCTGCACTAATTACCTGTATTAATTGCACCTGTTTGAACATCTGTAAAAGACACCTGTCCACACTCTCAATCAATCACACTCCAAAGAGCTTTCTAAGGACAAAATTGTAGATCTGCACAAGGCTGGGATGGGCAACAGGACAATAGGCAAGCAGCTTGGTGAGAAGGCAACAACTGCTGGCACAATTATTAGAAAATGGAAGATGACTGTCTGGGGCTCCATGCAAGATCTCACTTCGTGGGGTAAGGATGATTCTGAGAAAGCTCAGGAGTCAGCCCAGAACTATATGGGAGGACCTGGTCAATGACCTGAAAAGAGCTGGGACCATTAGTAATATCAAGACTGTCTTGAGTCCACATCTTTGTTTAAGAGAGGCCTAAAGACTCACTTTTATTCCTTAGCTCTTCGTTCACTTGTGATCATAGGTGATCTTCTTACTTATCTGTGTTTGTTTTTATTAATCTTATGTTGATTTTACTATTTGATTATGTGTAGGGCTGCAGGAGGCATTTGATAAGGACTGGGAATCAGGCAGGATCATTCAGGGGAACTACAAGAACGGCTCTGATGATGGCATTCTGGCCTACAAGCTCCTGGTGCAGACAGGCCGTAGAGACAAGCCCATCAACATTAACCTGGTGAGCGTCATTTTCCTACGTTCTCAGCCAGCAGATTAATCAGGCCTGTTATTGTTGTTTCACATCAGCGGATTATTTATTAACAATCATCTTCTGTTAACGAGGCTCATAAACAATAAAAGTCATATTTACAGGCAGGCTTATACGTGTAGCTGCTGTAGAACAATGTTAAAGCTCCCCCTAGTGTCAGTATCACCACTCTACAGGCAGTCTTATCAGTGTAGCTGCTATGGAACAATGTTAGAGCTCCCCCTAATGTCAGTGTCGCAACTCTACAGGCAGTCTTATCAGTGTAGCTGCTGTAGAACAATGTTAGAGCTCCCACTAGTGTCAGTATCACTACTTTAGGACTTGACGGATAAACCTATCCTTGGATATCACATAATCAAACTTTTTTATGTTAATATTTTAACACATCTAACAAAAGACATCAGTCATCAGCCGTCCTGCACTCTCAATAACAGCGTTAGGTATTTAAAAAGCTGTTATGAGTTGGGCATTAATCCTGGGTGGCCAGCGCAGTTGCTATCGCTCTAAAATGTTTCACAGTACATGAATCATGTGTATTTGAGAAAATCCAGCCTGTGGTGGCCTGTAAAGGCTGAAAAGCTGTAGATTGTGCTATAAGCCCTAGCAGGGCCACGCGGCCCGTTTTCAAAAAGCGCTGGAACTTTCTGTCGGACTGAAAGCCCATTCATCCGCGTCTCTTTAACTGGAGCATTACTTTCCACAAGAAGCGCTGACAACATGAAAGCAGCTCTCCCCACTGAGCTTTAGAGAGAAAATAAAACTCCTATATATCTGTCTTTATGGTGCAGCATGTGGCTCTGAACGGAGAGGAATTCTAGAGGAATGGCGCCCTCAGCGCATATCACACATACGACTGAGGTGTAGAAATACATTTTGAGCTGTGCTCAGTAGAACAGGTCGGGATATTTACATCCTGTGTGCTGCCGCTAGACATATGGACCGGTTCTGTGTGTTTGGACAGCGTTATCACGTCCTCTTCCCCATCGGGTCATTCGGAGCTTGAGTTGCATATATTTTCAAATGTTTTTATCTTCGCTTTCAGTGTGAACGCTGGCGTTAGAGAACCACACCTGGCTTGTGAAGGCCTATCTATCTGTATGTTTTTCTTTCTTTCCGTCTTTCTCTCTGTCTTCGTTTCTCTCTGATTGCTTTACCGAGCACAGGAATTTAAAGCCCTCGATGGGGCCACAACCCGCCTCTGAAAAAGCAATTAGCCCTTCATTTAAACCAGTTTTGTCCCTAAAGGCCTAAAGTCTGACCTATAAGACACAGCGCAGGCTCCTGCATCATCAGACACCTCCCACATACGGTCGTGTGTAGAAGCTATTTTATAGTGCTCAGAAAACAACACGAATATTAGAATAAGCTCTAATATTAATACATAGTCATATCAGAATGTCTAGGGGTTGCTTTGTGTGTTCCACTCACCTGAGTCGTTGGCATTAATGGACTGTGGGGCACCACTGTTGGGAGACAAGAAGTCCATTCTCAGGGGCCCTGAGTGGCTCAGCAGGCTAAGATGCTCATACTATGACCAGAGGATCGCGAGTTTGAATCCTGATCATGCTGGTTGATATCATCAACCATAAAATTGGCCGTGCTCTCAGATTGGTACAAGACAAATTGGTAGAAATAGCATCATTAGGTGTCTAAATACCTGCATCGACCATATGGATCCGTTAAATTTAACAGCAGCATCGACTTAATGCAACATCTGTACTGATCCGGTATTGGATGATACAAATAATACTGGACCAGGAAAGAATTAAACACACCAACATACAATAAACTGCTACTTATTATATAAATATGGGTAATTATTCTAATCTTAATGTTATTTTATGAGCTTATAAACAATTAGTGGCCAAAAATGCTTTTTAGATTTAGGGGTGCTTAAAACCAATCTGATTTTAGCTTAGTCTTAATCCTGATTTGGTCACTGACTGAATGTCAACATTGCTCAGGTGACACTTGATGTTTGAGGGGAAGTGATGCCCAGTTATCTGCCCAGACGAGCTCTTGAGCGAGATGTCGGATGAGCGGATTTCTGACATTTTGCCAGTCTCACGAGTCTCACGAGCTGATCTGCTTAATCCTGGTTAAGGTCACAGTGAGCCCCCTATTCATTCGCCAGGCACAGGGCAGGGCATTACACTAAACCTGCCATTCCATCACTGGGCACCTGTGTACCCAATACACCTCAGCTCCATGTTTTTGGACTGTGGCACATAGAGGGAGAACAAACTCCACCCAGATGGAGACTTGAACCCAAGGCCAAGGCAAGCATGCTAATCACCAAACCAACGTGCCACTCTGAGCTGATTTCAGGTGGAGTCGATGAGTCACGTCCAGTCTGTGTGACTCTGAGTGTGATTGTTGTGCTGAACACTCACCATCAAAGTAAAGGAGGAGATAAAAAGGAGAGAAAAGGCAGCCTGTGTTAGTGTGCGGCCCCGTGATGTCATATCCTGCGCTTGTGAGGGAAGAGGGGCGGCAGCCGGCCAGAAGGCCGCCGGCCTCGCACTGTGGGCTTCCCGTGACAGCTTGAAGACATACAGTTGTTGCGTATCCTGCTGCTTAATTCAATCCAGATCTTTGGAATCCGAGTTTTTTCCCCCCTCTTCTCCCCCCATCTCTCTTCTTCTCTTCTCTCCCAAACTGCTGCCATGTCCTCTTTGAATGGACAGAGAACTTGCTGTCTTCTAGTCAGCGTGTGTGGCTTTATTTTATCTTCAAAATAATAACAATAAAGATAATAATCATCTAAGCGTTTATATTTTTGTCCTGTTTAAAGGCATATTATTGTGGCTCTTGTCCAAACGTTTGTGGACACCCACTGCTTGTCTAGTCCCTGAAGACTCTTTGGAGAACCCTCTGGCACCATGCCTACCTAGAGGGGTGTAAAGCTCCCAAGCTTTGAGCTGTAGAGCAGTTGGATGAGTCGGAACATTGAGGATGAGGAGCTGCCGATCATCCAGCATCCTAATGGCTTTAGTGGCCGAATGCAGTCAGATTCTCACAGCAAGTCCCCATAACTTAATAGAAAGCCTTTCCTGGACAGTAGAGACTGAAACAAAAGCAGGATAAAGTCTTAATGAACACATTTAATTTTAGAAGAAACAATGACCGCACCTGTGTCCCTATACTTTTGTCCAAACTGTAGTTTCAAGCTATTATAGCTATCTAGAGCCCCCTTTTCCGTCCTCCTGGCAGGAACCTTCTGTGGCGCCAGGCATTCTAGGTATCCGTAGGGGTCAGAAGAAGCAAGTGTTAGCAACATTTGTACAGATGTTGTGTTATTTTTATAGCTCTCCTCCATTTGCTGGGTGGCATTTCCTCCTGTGTTAACAGCGAGGTTAACTGCACACAGGCGCGCCCAGGGACTCCGGCCAATTTTTTTATTGTTACGCTAACTCAAGCAAATTTCTCTTCTCTCTCACTCATTCTCTCGCCCCACCTCTCCCTCTACCCCCACCCACCACACACACACACACACACACACACACATACACACACACACACATACAGCCAACCCACCTCCTGACTGAGAGACTGTGGATTTATTGTCTTGAAAAGTGCATATGGCACAGAGCATCATAGCGTAATGGTTTTACCTCCTCAGGAGGTGGCTGACTGAGGCCCCCTGCAAGGAGGGAGGAAGAGGGGTGGAGATTAGTGCAGCGCTGGTGGGCATTCTTAACCTATATAAACTCGAGCACACTGCATCATTTGTTTGCCCCACATCTCATTATTTCACAATTAAACATGTCGGTGCTTACTTAGCATTTAGTACTGAGCTGCTGTAAGTGATCTGGGTTGAAATAATAATAATGAAAAAAATTAAAATAATTGTAAAAAATAAAATACAAATATTATTAATGATAATAATAATAATGATATTTACTATTATTATCATCATCATCATCATCATATACCAAACATAAATCCACTTAATCCTGGTCAGGGTTACAGTGAGACCCCTACCCCTTCACTGGACACAGGGCATGGCATTGTATTATTATTATTATTATTATTATTATTATTATTATTATTATTATTATTGTTGTTATTGTTGTTGTTGTTGTTGTTGTTGTTATTATCATCAGCATCATCATAATTAATAATAATAATAATAATAATAATAATAGTAATAATAATAATAATGACTGTATAATATAATCTCCCACTATCATCATCATTCCTGTCACACTACTGTCACCGTATCAGTTCACCTGAACATTACAACAAGATCATATGATTATGATTATCACAATTATCACACATTTAGAATTAGCAGACCAGAGGAGGATGGGTCCCCCATGTGAGTCTGGTTCCTCCCAAGGTTTCTTCCTCCAGCTTTGAGGGAGTTTTTCCTTGCCACTGTCGCCGTTGGCTTGCTCACCGGGGATTAGGGATTAATGATTTGATGTCTGTTATTACTAACCCTGTAAAGCTGCTTTGTGACATCAGTTGTAAAAAGCGCTTTATAAATAAAATTTGATTGATTGATTGATATAATATTAATGATTACTAATGTTTATTAAATGTCTGTTATTATACTGAAGTCCTTTCTGTCCTGTTTCCTCTCAGCTCACCAAACACAGGCTGGTGAATGCAGACGGCATCATTAACCCAAACGCCTTCTACATCTACCTGACCGCCTGGGTCAGCAACGACCCGGTGGCCTACGCCGCCTCTCAGGCCAATATCAGACCCCATCCTCAAGAGTGGATCCATGACCGCACCGACTCCATCCCCGTGTCCAGGCTCACCAGTTAGTATATGTCACCATGCAGACTTGTCATTATGTGTTTAGTCATTATTATGTCAGATTTATTCATATTATAATAGTTATAATTACAGATAATTATAGTGAATTTGTGTTGAAAGGTTTTTATGTGAAAACATTTCAGGTTTTTAAGTTTTCCATTCCACAAACTAGACAGTATGCCCAGCAGTAACGTTTTATCACATGTAAAGAACTGATTTGATCATCTGAAGGTTTAGGATTCAGACTTAAGTCAGTTAATAAGATATACTGAGATTTTCAATTTATTTATTTATTTTTTTGTTTGACTGTAACTGAGGGTTAAATGGTTATATTTATCTATATACGCATACAGTATATAGTACACATACACACTAGAACATAATCATCAGTATTACAGTTCTATCACTAAGTGTATAATGTACAGTGTGATATACGAAGCTAAATAGTGCAAAAAGTGTACATTTGAATGTTATTTGAAATTTCATTGAAAGATTCGGTCTTAAACAAGTTTTCTAAATTATAATATGGTGGAAAGTTAATAATTTACTTAAAAAAGATAAAATGTCATATTTTATATGCATTACACATAAAATGACATATTTCAAGTGTTTTAATGTTGATTAGTACAGTAGAACCTCTGTTATCATTTGTCATAGTTATCGTATTCGGTTATCGTCGACTAGTCCCAGTTAATGTTCATTAATGATGTAGTAATGTTTAAGTGAGCGTGCCCACGTGACTCGCTGCTAATTTCGCGAAAGCAAAGCATCCACCTTCATCCTTCATTCTGGCTTTGTTTCTCATTGTTTCTCTGGATTTGTGTCTCGGTGTTTCTCTGACTTTGTTTCTCGGTGTTTCTCTGACTTTGTTTCTCATCGTTTCTCATAATTTCTCTGGCTTTGTTTTGTTGTTTCTCTGGCTTTCTTTCTCGTTGTTACTTTTGTTTTGTTTGTCGTTGTTTCTCAGCCTTTTTTTTCTTATTGTTTCTCTGGCTTTGTTTCTCATCATTTCTTTGAGTTTGTTTCTTGTCATTTCTCTGACTTTCATCCTTTCTCTGGCTTTGTTTCTCGTTGTTTCTCTGGCTGTGTTTCTCGTTGTTTCTCCGGCTTTGTTTCTCATTGCTTCTCTGACTTTGTTTCTCATTGTTTCTCTGTCTTTGTTTCTCGTCGTTTCTCTGACTTTGTTTCTCATTGTTTCTCTGGCTTTGTTTCGTTGTTTCTCTGGCTTTGTTTCTCATTGTTTGTCTGGCTTTGTTTCTCGTCGTTTCTATGACTTTGTTTCTCATCGTTTCTCTGAGTTTGTTTCTCGTCATTTCTCTGACTTTCGTCCTTTCTCTGGCTTTCTTTCTCGTCGTTTCTCTGGTTTTGTTTCTCATTAATAATGTTCAAAACAAACTGAAACACATCACACTAAAGCGATGGCGTGCAGCACTACAGCCTGAAAACAGGTGTGAAAACAAAGGCAGAGAACAGGTGTACAAAACAAAGGCTGACGGCTGGACCACACCGGCACTCTCTAAAACAGAACATAAACCTGTAACAGTGATGTTAAATGTTCATTTATCGATTTCATTAGTCTTTTGTATTTATTTCTCATTGTTGTCTGTATGTAAGACTATAGTTATTCTATATAAAATGTATTTTTGTTTATGGAATGGATTATTTGGATTTAAATAATTTTTTGGGGGAATTATTACTTCAGTCATAATTCATTTTGGTTATCATCAGGCACTTTAGAACAGATTAATGACAAAAACTGGCGGCACGGTGGCTTAGTGGTTAGCACATTCTCCTCTCAGCACTGAGGTCTTGGGTTCGAGTCCACATCTGAGCGGAGTTTCCATGTTCTCCCCGTGTCTGCGTGGGTTTCCTCCGCGGACTCCGGTTTCCTCCCACAGTCCAAAAACATGGAGTTCAGGTGAATTGGCTACTCTAAAAAATTACCCTGGTGTGTGTGTGTATGAATGTGTATGTCTGTGTATGTGTGTATGTATGTTTGCCCAGATATGGTTGGCACTCTGTCCTGGGTGATTCCCCCTAGTGTTCGATGCAGTCCTCCAGGTGGACGGTCGCTTCTGGTTGAGAGTACGCTGTGCGCAATTGGCTGCCGCTTCTCGCTGGTGTGTGTGATTGTGTGTGTGTAAATGTGTTGATTGTAAAGCGTCCTTGGGTTTGAGAAAGGTGCTATATAAGTGTAACATTCATTCATTCATTCAAAAACCGAGTTTTCACTGTATGACTTATAACCGTAATGTGATGGTCAATAGTAGTGTTGGCACTGTGGGCAGCTGCTGGAAAGGGAAATGGGCATCTCCAGTGGATATAAGCACATGTGCTCTAAAATCTCCTGATAGACAGCTGTGATAACTTTGGACAAACCATCACAGACTGCAGAAACTACACACTGGACTTCAGACACCTTGGACTATGTACCTGCAGACTGTAGGAGCTCAATTTCCAGATGAAATCGACTTTGAAAACTGACTCAAAAAGCTATAAGCCTGCATTTAAAACTGAAAGGCCTTCAAATGTGTCACTTCTTGTGTAATGAATGACACAAACTGAACACAAGGATGTGGAGTTGTGCAGCAGAGTTCGTGTGGTAGAGTGGGGATGAGAGTAGCGGGTGGGCCGTGCGCAGGGGGTGCTCAGGAGTACATGATTGGATAACAAGCCGAGACGGCTTCTCCATTTCGGAGCCCCTGCAGCACGGCTGGCTGCCGTCCAACTCCTGTCTTAATGGAAATTTATAGTGGAGATTATAATGGGGCAAAACCGTGTTTTAGCAAGTGGTCCTGCATGACCCTGCACAGAACACACACTAAACTACTCCCAAGACACACACACACACACACACACACACACTACAGGAGAGGTAGTTATTCTGGGTCACATTCTTGTGATTTTATTTGTGGTTTTAAGACCACCACTTATCCGAGGAGGGCAGTAGTGCTGATGAGTCAGGGGTGGGGAAGCTGATGAAAGCTCCACTGTGGAGAGAAGCTTCAGTGACAGGTGATAGGCCTCAGTGTCAGGACCGATTCACTCCAGTGTTTTCAGACGTGTGGGAGGGGTCTTAACCTTGGCTCTGAATCAGAGAAGAAGTGTTTATCATGCTTTATCATGAGTGTGTGTGTATGAGTGTGTGTGTGTGTGTGTGTGTATTTATGACTGTCTATACCTGTGAGTATGTATGTATGTGTTTTTGTGTGTGTGTGTGTGTGTGTGTGTATTTGAGTGTGTGTGTGTGTGTGTGTGTGATTGAGTGTGTTTGTATGAGTGAGTGTGTGTGTGTGTGTGTGTGTGTGTGTGTGTGTGTGTATGACTGTACCTGTGAGTGTGTATGTATGTGTGTTTTTGTGTGTGTGTGTGTGTATTTATGATTGTGTGTGTGTGTATGTATGTATGAGTGCCTGTACCTGTGTTTGTGTGTGTGTGTTAGGGCTGGGCGATATGGCTAAAAACTGTATCACAATATAAGTACTTCATATCGGTCGATATCGATAATTATTGAAATTTTTTTTGACCTATTTAAAATAAGGACTATGAGAAAAATATGCTACATTTGAACATTTTATTTCAAATTTAACCTTCCTCAGAAATGGCAACACAACCATGAAAAACACTCAAATAAAAAATATATATATATATATATATATTAGTGCTAGGAGTTGCTTTAGTGCTAGGAAGTTTACAAGGAAGTTAATCGCCTACTAATAACAATTTAATAAAAATTATTATTATTATTATTATTATTATTATTATTACAATGATCAGCATTATTATTATTACAATGATAATCAGCATTATTATTATTAGTAGTAGTAATAGTTTTTGTTGTTGTTATTATTAGTACTATAGCATCTCAAATAAACATTGGATAATAAATAGGAACCAACATGGATAATTATCATCAAAATGACAAAGCAGAGTGCAAAAGATGGCCAAAACACTGCAGCCGTGTCCAGTCATTTAGTGATGTCGCCTTCACTATATTGGCCACACTGTCTAGTGATGCACACCATTTTGTCCTCAATTAGAGCCGGCTAAGGTGGTAAAACAAGTTAGTCGTATTTCCGGTCTTGGTGGGGACAACAGTCCTGCACAATTAGCAGACAACATTGGTCTGAGTACGGTCCGACTGAAAAAATCAGAAAAATTGCCATACTGGTGAGCTGACCTTTCCTTTTTTATTCACAATTTCTTTGCTCGCTGTCGCGCTGCTCTGCTCGTCGCGCTGCTCTGCTCGTCGCGCTTATATTCCACTTTTCACCATGCGTCTCACACCATGCCGATTCAAGTTACACAAACAAGAGGACGTGCATGAGATAACGAGGTGGCACAACCAAGTTTGATAGTGCCCCGTGACTGTCTATTAGCATGTCACTCCATACGTTGCTAGGCACCAGAGGACCGACCAACCAATCTTGCTTCACAAGCGGGTGCATTTAAAGCAGAATCTTTGCTCTGGTTTATTCCAATGAAAAATATATATATCGAACGTTCTGTCGAGCACATTTTCTATTGATATTGATTACGTGTCTATTGCGATACATATCGTTATCGTTTTATCGCCCAGCACTAGTGTGTGTGTGTGTGTCTATGTATGTATGTATGTGTGTGTTTGTGTGTGCGTATATGAGTGTGTGTGTGTGTATGAGTGTGTGTATGTGCAGTCATTGTTGTGCATGCCTAGTTGTGGTTAGCGCAGCTGAGTATGTGTGTATGTATGTGAGTGTTTGTGTGTGTGTATTAGAGTATATGTATGAGTGTGTGTGTGTGTGTGTGTGTGTATTTATGTGTGTGTGTGCAGTCATTGTTGAGCATGCTCAGTTGTGGTTAGCGTAGCTGAGTATGAGTGTGTGGGTGTGTATGTGAGTGTGTGTGTGTGTGTGTGTGTCTGTGTGTGTGTGTGTGCAGTCATTGTTGAGCATGCTTAGTTGTGGTTAGCACAGCTGAGTATGAGTAAGGTACAGGACGAGTAATGGGGGGTGTTTTTGACAGTGTAATTATAACAGATCACTGTCAGAGATGACAGTCAGCTGCAGGTTGAGATTTGACAGGTTGTAATTTGCCCCTCTTCTCCCACAGCTGGGCGGACATGACAGTGTTAAAAAGCAAAGGATTATTGTACTGTTCATAGATTGTTGACAAGTAGATGAAAAACAGGGGAAGCCTGGCTTAGTTTGGCCAAAGTGAGGCACCACAGATGTGTGAAAAAATGTGAATAATAATAAAATTGTGTTGTAGTATGAATGTATACTGTATATGAGACCCAGGCACAACGACAGCAGCAGGTCAAACGGTCTCTTATGCCCGCTAGTGGCATCAATGTTAACCCCCGCCCAGAACTGTTTTATTGAATGGTAGCTACAACAAACTTGTTGTGTTAATTTTACAAGCTACTAATTAACCCTCTGCTATGTCACTTTTATATTTGGGGATATCTTGTTCAGTTAAATTTGGAAAGATGTCATAAATGAGGCTGGTCACTGGTTGGAATATGGAGGAACTGGAGGAACGCTCGTAACGCTCAACATGACATCTCTTTGCAGATGTTTTATGCATTACTGAACCAGTCTCTACAAATTATTCATGAGGTTTTAGTCAGTGACTTCACATATGATGCTGGAAGTGCAATTTTGACTCTCAGTCTGGAGTATTTTGGTCTTTCCTCATTCAAAGAGAGAGGAGTTTGGTCTTGTTTGAGTGGAAATAACTGCCCACCGGCACCACCAAGTGACCGGACTTATAAGGACTTTGATATAAACTTCAGCTTAACTTTTTCCTGAGATCTTTACACACTGAATTACATTTATTTCCCAAGTGATGAACTGATACTTTCCACCAAACTGAATTGTTTTAATTGACAGTTATTGCAGCATTACTTTATTAGCAAACATGAACAAATAACTGGATCTAATGTTGGCATTTGGCATACAAGATCATTTAAACTGACATTATAACGGTCATCATCTTCATCATATACACTATACTTCCAAATGTTTGTGGACACACCTGCTAATGAAGACATTCAGCTGACACAGATGTATACATGCACACTCAGCTTGTCTAGTCCCTGTAGAGAAGTAAATAGAATAGAACCTACTGACACCATGTCTGATGCCAGGCATCAGATGGTTCTCTGCTCCAATACTTTTGGGATAAATTGGTCACACAAATTTGATCTCCTGAATGAAGCAGTCAGACTTCAGCTTCATTAGTTTATTAAGTAATTAGGTTACCATTAAGCTGTGTATCCAAATAAACAATGACCCATGGTCAAATAAAAACGTTTGATATTATTTTGCACCCCCAGTTCCTGCTGCAGAGCCCATTGAATACGCACAGTTCCCCTTCTACCTCAACGGGCTGCGAGAGACGCCCCAGTTTGTGGAGGCCATCGAGAGCATACGGTCCATCTGCAGCAACTACAGCCGCCAGGGTGTGCCCAGCTATCCCAACGGCTACCCGTTCCTCTTCTGGGAGCAGTACGTGGGGCTGCGCCACTGGCTGCTGCTCTTCATCAGCGTAGTGCTGGCCAGCACCTTCCTGGTCTGTGCCATCTTCCTGCTCAACCCCTGGACCGCCGGGATCATAGTGAGTGCTATTTTGTATTACTGTATACACTTATCTTCACAGCTCAAACCCAAGACGTATATTACATCCCTGCTGCGTGGTGTTTATGTACGGTCCACTTAAAAATGTATTAACATGTGTAAACATAAACATGCAGCTTGTACAAAAAAATGACACTAAACAAAAATAAACAAATAAAAATAATCATTAATTAATTATAATCAATGTAAAATGTTCAATTAATCATGATAGTGGTTTGAGTCCATATCATACAGCACTAGTATTTTTGTAAGCTGAAAGTTTTATTACTAATAAGAGTCTTTTTCTTTCTTTTATCTTTTTGGAGTCCCGTCTGCGGGAACAAAACCGAAATTCCATATAAACACAACTTTAACTTTTTATATACTTTTTAGTTTTATATAACTTTTATATAGCTTGAATCAAAATCTATTTTTAGATACTTGTGAGAGGAGCTTAAATAAGCAGAGACACATCTGTGAGAGCGAGTTGGAACACTGCGCATATTTTCCCACCGAAACACATGGTCTGTGTCAATATGATAATGGAATGGTAATTTTAGGCACTCCATTGGTGGGTTACAGCGGCCTGGAGTCTGTGGAATGTGCATTGAACAAAGAGCTCTCACCTGAGTGTTCACACCTATCTTATCAATTTTAAATGTAGGGTTAGTGGCTGAGGAAAATGGAGTGTCACCTCACATTAGTTTAGCTTTAGAAATAAAACCACATACAATGTCTAAAAACTGTAATGAGCAGTGTGTAGCCAACACCTCTGTTTTTTCAGTTCTGAGCTCAAGTCTTGGCTAGAAATGTTTAGAGTGTGTTTTTCACAATATATCAGCACATCTGAAAATACTACAGTATGGTTTGGCTCTTTTCTCATTGTATGTGCTGCTCTCCCATGAGGGAAATGCCATGGATGGAAGTTTGGGAGTAATTAAAGTGCATTTTAAACGGGGAGGGGAGCAAAGCCCGGTCCAACAGAACCTGTGTTTTTACAGCCCTGCTCTGTGTTTATACTGTCAGGGTCCGTTTGTTTAGTCTATGTGGAGCTTTTTGGGACATTTCTCTAAAATAAATGAGGGGGGGACAGAGAGGTTACCACTGTAACCACAACACTGTACTTATAAAATACACGCCATGCTTTTCCTTCACCACAGTGTCTCTACAGGGCGAGAGACCTGTCTTTCCCACACTCCCTCACTCAGGGCTGTAGTGTTTTAACCATGGAGCTGTGTGCAAGAGGACAGCTTCTTCATCTTCGGGTCAGATGAAAGAGAAAGTTACCGCTTTCACTTTTCCTGTCTCGCTTTTGTCTCGGGCCACCAGTGGCCCCCTTAACCCCACCCCTCCATATGTCCCCTGCCTCCGTCTCTCTCTCTCTCTCTCTCTCTCTCTCTCTGTCTCTCTCTAGAACCATCCCCCCATCCTTCTTCAAAGGCCAATGGGCCCCCCAGTAACCTGAGCCTCATCAGCTGATTATGGCATCTACTCTCCTCTCTAAGTACAGTTTAACACAGTGAGACGGCCCTCTCTTAAGGTCGGGACGTTTTCCAGCATTCCTAAAAGCTGGCCTCATTCTTCTCTGGATTTGAAGCATTCAAAGCTGAGATCTTCACCACGGACGAGCTCCCATTTAGTCTTGAGTCTGAATTGAAATCTGATCTCATCACTATAATACTACAGTAGAGTGAAAAAGTTAATTTTTCTTCATAATTGAATTCAAAAATTCATAATCATATTCATATATATTCTGATTAGGAATGCAGAGCGATCAAAATCTGTCATTTTAAACCATAAAATAAATATATAGGTGAAATAATATTTCCTTTAACGTTTTGTAAATGATAGAATTTGTGCTCTAACTACACATCAAAACAATCCAATATTGTAGAAATTCTTAATTTTTGAAAACAGTTTCTTAATTTTTGTTCATAATTTAATAACGATCAAATATTTTATATTCATTAAATATAAAGGGACCTTTTTAATGTTTTAATGCTGATCAGTAGGTAACTTATAGCTAATCAGAATCTCAAATTATTTTTTTATATATTTAATTTATAGTTTGAGTCAATGACTTTTCAAACAGTATCAAACAAAAATACTTAAACTGTCACTTTGTGTCAGTTTTTTACTTATATATATACTATAACTTTTCTTTACTTATATATCTTTTTTTTATTAAATTATGAAATCAAATTTATTTATAAAGCGCTTTTTACAACTGATGTCACAAAGCAGCTTTACAGGGTTAATAATAACAAAATATCAAATCCCCAGTGAGCAAGCCAACTGCGACAGTGGCAAGGAATAAACTCCCTCAGAGCTGGAGGAAGAAACCTTGGGAGGACCCTGACAAAAAGCTTTTTCACACTAATTTTTTAATTAGTTTCTTTAATTTTTAAATGCACTGGCACATATCTTTAAAAAAGAAAACATAGTTCATGTAAAAATAGTAAAAATAATAAATGTGTTGAATTTTCTTGAATAGAATTGAACATTCTGATAATTTTAACAGATTTTTTTATTTTATTTTTTGCGTTACTGTTTAATTGTAATTTTGTAATTGCATAATTGCTGTTTGAGGCCTTTAATTGATGCTCTTATTCAGAGCGACTAACAGTTATTGATTAAGTATCTTGCACATTACCTGCCCGGGGATCGAGCCAACAACCTTCTGGTCACAATACCAGATACCTATGCACCACACCACGGCTGCCCTATTAATGAAATAGTGATGCAATGAATTATGTTTACGCTCAATTTACTCTGTACTGAAAGGTTTCAGCCTGAATACTGATTGAAAATTGCTTGAAACTGTAGAATTTGCAATTTCAAGCAGTGAGTGGGGAAATCATCAACATAAACATAAGGTTGAAAGTATACCCTGTCAAATGACATCTGTGACATCCCGGGGGTGGTCATAACGTTCTTATATGACTGTGTATTTGTATGTATTGTCTTGTCTGTTGTACTTGCTGTCTTGTTATTTCATGTATGTTGGCTGATCTGCCTTTGCCAGGTGCTGGTACTGTCTCTGATGACTGTGGAGCTGTTTGGTATGATGGGTCTGATTGGCATCAAGCTGAGCGCCGTGCCTGTGGTCATTCTCATCGCCTCAGTGGGCATTGGAGTGGAGTTTACTGTCCATGTGGCGCTGGTGAGTGAGTGCTAACCCTGTCATCATCATCACCATCATCATCATCATCATTATGATACTAAAGAGCATCAGTTAGTGTTGAGTCTAACAGTCAGATGCTCCCTGCAGGCCTTCCTCACTGCAATAGGGGACAGGAACAAGCGGGCAGTGCTGGCCCTGGAGCACATGTTCGCACCCGTGCTGGATGGAGCCTTCTCCACCTTGCTGGGGGTGCTGATGCTGGCAGGCTCTGAGTTTGACTTTATAGTTAGGTAAGTACAGAGAGCTAGACATCTCTAACTTTAACATGTAATAGATATCTAGATGAAATTAATCCATCCCACGTTCACTCTTTAGTGGAGTGATTTCAGTCCTTATACTAGGGGTGCAGGGAAAAAATCGTTTCGAGCTCGAATCGCGTTTCTAACATTGAACGATTCAGAATCGATTCTCGTTTTCAAAAAATCAATTTTTTTTGCGGCTGCGGATGTGCCTTCTCAGCCACCGTAGTGCTAGGCAAAACAAGGAAGCAGCGTCGGCTATGCAAGCTGAGCCGCGGTCTTTGAAAGCAACCATTTGGAAACACTTTGGATTTTACCGTCAACCCGGCCGGGTAAGAAAGGGCTTGACGTCACTCTTGCGATTTGCAGAGATTGCAACGATAAAGTAAAGTATTTCGTTCGTATTTGAAAGAATCGGAAAAAAATCGATTACTGACCCCAAGAATCGATTCTGGATCGTTTCGCTCAATTTCCAAAGATTCGCAGCCCTACTTTATACCGTTTAACATCACAATACAGTAGTCCCTCATTTATTGTGGGTGTTAGGTTACGACCCCCCTGTGATGGTGGAATTTCCACGAAGTAGGAATGCATTATTTTAAGGCTTTATAAACCCTTCCCACACCCTTATACATAACCATTTCCCAATCCCTTAATAACATTTGAATTTGTTGCCAGCATCCTTAGAAGCCGCAGAACGTTTGGATGCCATGGTAGGGATTGAAAAAATTCAGTTTTTACAGTATGTACAGAACACTGCAGATAGAAAACTACAGCAGTCTCGCACTACACCTCTGTAGTAATGTTACGCTGGGAAGAAAGGTAGAAAAATGCAGATAAAATGTAATGGTTTTACTCCGGAGAGCTGAATCTACAAGGCGGGCACTGATTGGTCAAGGGAGTGGCCAGTGGCTGCTGTGTGTTGCAACGTGAGCCCTGACAGGCGAATGAGACAGGCTGTGTGACAAGTAAATACGTATACACAGTACCGCACATCAAATACCTCACAAATTTCAAATTTAGCGAGAGCAAAAATTCCCCCAAAATTATTTTACATTTTTATTGAAAACGAAGGTCAATCCACGAAGGTCGAACCACGAAATATAGAGGGACTACTGTATAGTGAAAAAATACATTTTTGTTCAGAATTTATACATAAAGGGACATTTAAAAAATTGTTTTTTGTTTTAATGTTGATCAGTTTCATGGCTTATAGCTCAGAAATGAAGAAAATTGAATGTATATATACAGTACCAGTCAAAAGTTTGGACACCTTCTGGACATTCAGTGGTTTTTCATGATTTAAAAATGTTCTGCATTGTAGATTAATACTAAAGTCATCCAAACTATGAGTAAATACATATGTAATTATTTAGTAAACAAACAAGTAAACAAACCAGAATATGTTTATATTTTACATTCTTAAAAGTAGGCACCTCTTGCTTAGATGCAGATTTCTTGGCATTTTCTCAGTCAGCTTTATGAGGTAGTCACCTGGAATTTCTTTCAGTTAACAGCTGTGTCTTGTCAAGAGTTCATGACTTGCATTTCTTGCCTCTTAATGTGTTTGAGACATCAGTTGTGTGTCTACTTTGAAGTAAAATCTAAAACGTTTTGGTTTGTTTAACACTTTTAAGTTTACTACATGATTCCTTATGTGTTCCTTCATAGTCTGGATGACTTCAGTATTAAATTACAATGTAAATGAAGGAGTGTCCACTATAAAATTTGACAGTTTCCCTTTTTGAATCAAATGATGAACCCATATGAGCTTTTTCAC